>KV013358.1:45259-102099 GCA_001598015.1 Dorcoceras hygrometricum
GATTGGCCGGAACAATTTCCGGCGAAGCGGCGGCGGCGTGCACCGGCGGTGGCGGCGTGAGGTTTGAGGAGAGGGGGCGGCGGATTCTTAGCTTTAGGGTTAGGGTTTTGATTAAGTGTGTAATGTTATGAAGCCTAAGTCTATATTAAATAGACTTATTGATGGACTTGGACCGGCCCAACGGGCCCGGGTTCAACGGATGAATATTCAGTTCATCCCCATCACCGTGACTTCATCATAACTCCGATCGCCGATCAGATCGGACCGATCGACTCAGTTTCCAAAACTGAATACTATGATCTGAAAAACCATTTTTCAGAACCCCAGTGCAAAATGACCGTTTTGCCCCTCAATAGCGGGAAATCACGATTTGACCCCTGTTGACTTTTAGGAAGTTGCACTCTCCAAAATCCTCTTCTCATGCTCAACACCTTGAGCTGAGTATCCGTGCGGGAATCTCGAATCCAGTACTTGTGTGACCCTCAATGGTTCAGGGATACAGCTAGCCGTGGGCCCACAACCATTGCGGCTCCGGAATCACAATTCCGGACTTGCCCAACGGATCATGGTAAGAGCGTCTAGCAACATCGCCCCATGATCCCCTAGGTATCACTGATAGTGCCTGCAAGAGCCATTTGGTCGTGGTTAGCATACAGTACGGTCCTTTCAATCCATATATCCCGATCAGATCAACGACCATTGGTAAATCGAGAGTCGCTAAAGATCCGATAGCTATGCATACATCTTGGAGATCGAATAGTGACATCACGAGTGTAACTAGGTAAACACATTTATCTAAAACACTTCTAGTACTATGGCCAGAGATTTATACACTATTATCCTCTCAGATAGCATAGGATATCCACGCATGTCTACGAGCGGTGAATCCTCGACAACGATGCATCGACTCCTACATGCATCGGGGTCTCACCCAATCCCGCCGCCTGATGACCCCAAGTGAGTCGGCAAACGAGTCAAAGTGAGACGCCTATCATGTAGAGTCTCAAATGACGTTTCGAGTCATGAGGACTAATCAGTACAACCAAGACCTCGGACTTATCCACTCGATGATTGGTAACCACTTGGAAAGTTCGAACGAGGGTAGTTCGATAGATCACCAGGTCACTATCTATCTGCATGCTCAGAACATCACAGTGTTCCATACCAATGAAACATGGTACTTCGCATCGCAGATACTAGTCTCGAGCTCGGGCGGCCTTATCCTCATTTTGACGATCCAATCGACTAGGAACATGTTCAGAATACTTAGTGACTATTAGATGTGTTTCATGATAGCCGTCATACCCACTATCACATCTAACATACACTTTAGTGCATTCTTAACAGTTCAAACCAGTTAACTTGTTGCTATCCAGTATAGCAGCAAGTGGATTTTTGATCGAAGACATTTTTAATAGCAGTTTATACTGAAAGGAAAAACAGACATGCATCACAGACTATTTATGAAAAACGCTAAGACATAAAACAATGTCATGTAGTTTTACGAATTATCCTCCCACTATTTTAACGATTTCACCACCCTATAATGAAATCGAGAAAGCAAGTTTTCTTAGTGGGTACATAGAGTCCAATTAAGAAATCATGGTCCCGAATAATATCAGCCAACCATGACCCTCAAAAGGTAGAGCCCAATTGCACCAGGTGCAACCTCTATGTATTTACCTCACGTACAGTAAGGGCCCAATAATATGACGTCGATTACTATCATGTGTCAAGATGACCCATCAATGTTGAGTTGTGATGGACGGTCCCCTTAACGTCCCCAATAATATGAGCCAACGTTAAAGGGAGTTCCAACCAACTCACATCATGTCGTGTACAGCTTTCCGAAATACATAATCCCCTCAATAATATGAGCCGGGCCATGTATACGGGTAGCATCGACGTACACCCATTGTTGATGGAAGGTAGGAAATTTTAAACAATATTTAAATTTCCTTAGTTTATCGAATAAACTTTTAATCTTGATATTAATTTAAATCATATTTAAAATGAGGGATTTTAATTTTTAAATTCGGTCTCATTATTATTAAATGTGAGGAATCAGATTTCAAGATTTGTGATTAATCAGATTTTTGGGTTAGATTAGTCACGGGAATTAAGATTTTTGATTTCTGGAATTTTGGATTTTTGGTGAAATCTGATTTGAGGAAATTCAGATCTCTAGTTGGAGTTGTCCAGATTTTAGTTCGGGTTTATCGGGTGAAATCTTGTTGAGTATTGGGAACGAATTGATTTGATTTTTTATAGAAATCCGGTTCCTTGAGTGTTAGCGTGTTTTGGCCGCGAGAAGTAGGTAAAACGCTGAGTTTTTGGTGAGATCTGGATTGAAGAGAGTGGCGCGAGAGAGCAGCGCTTTTGTTTCGTGATTTTCAGATGTCAACGTTGGTCAACGGAACTATAGCGGGTGATCGCTGGATTGAGAGATCTGATTTCGTTGTATAGAACGCAGGTGATAGTTCGCGTGAAGAGATCTGCTGACGTAAGCAGATTTCACGTGCTAGTCAACATGTAGAGTTGACGTCTGATGGAGCGCGCTTAGTGGAGAGATCTGTTTTGAGCGCTAGCGTGGTATTTCGAGGAGAGATCTGGTTGGTGTGATGCGGCGTCGTTCCAGTAAGTTGCTACGTCGTCGTTTTAGCGTTTCGCGTTGCTAAGGCGTAGAGAATTGTTTTAGGGTTAGCACTGAGATCTGTTGCGTTGAGCGCTGAGATATGTTTTACTGAAACGCTGTCGTTTTGACTTGCGAGCGAGCGTTTGTTGTTAACGCTGGGATCTGATGATTTAAGCGCTGGATTGCGAAGTCTGATTGGCGCTATTTTGCGTTGCAGGAATCTGTTTTTGTCGGTGTTTGACTTAGACAGTAGCCATTGAATTGAGGAATAAATAGAAGTGTCGAACTACACTTAGAATATTTCTCAACCCGTCATTTTTTATCTTCTCTGTTGAAACCCTCGACTTGCTACTGTTCACCGTAGCTTTCCATCGTCGATTCCCGTCGCTTCCAGCCTCTGTTTTTGATAATCTTAGTGGCGTTGAACTCCCATAGCTTAGCTCTTTCGATCGCTACCCAGTTCGCGTGAAGAGATCTGCTGACGTAAGCAGATTTCACGTGCTAGTCAACATGTATTGTTGACGTCTGATGGAGCGCGCTTAGTGGAGAGATCTGTTTTGAGCGCTAGCGTGGTATTTCGAGGAGAAATCTGGTTGGTGTGATGCGGCGTCGTTCCAGTAAGTTGCTACGTCGTCATTTTAGCGTTTCGCGTTGCTAAGGCGTAGAGAATTTTTTTAGGGTTAGCGCTAAGATCTGTTGCGTTGAGCGCTGAGATCTGTTTTACCGAAACGCTGTCGTTTTGACTTGCGAGCGAGCGTTTGTTGTTAACGCTGGGATCTGATGATTTAAGCGCTGGATTGCGAAGTCTGATTGGCTCTATTTTGCGTTGCAGGAATCTGCTTTTGTCGGTGTTTGACTTAGACAGCAGCCATTGAATTGAGGAATAAATAGAAGTGTCGAACTACACTTAGAATATTTCTCAACCCATCATTTCTTATCTTCTCTGTTGAAACCCTCGACTTGCTACTGTTCACCGTAGCTTTCCACCGCCGATTCCCGTCGCTTCCAGCCTCTATTTTTGATAATCTTGGTGGCGTTGAACTCCCCTAGCTTAGCTCTTTCGATTGCTACCCATTTTAGACCTTGAATTAACGCTAAATCTGGAAGCGTGGAGTTGCTAGCGTTCGAAGGTTTTGGGAGAAACCTGTGCCGTGTTTTCCTCCTGCTAGCGTGAACTTCTGGGTGAGCATCCTTTGTTGTTTTGAGATTTGTTCTTGTAGTTAAGGCCTGCGTAGACTTGTAACTGGAGTGGAGTTCTTACCGTAGGCTATGATGCTTAGAAGTTCAGATTTGAACTAGAATTAAGCTGATTTGTGAGGCTCTGTGGCAGATTTGAGCTCGCAGGAAGTGTCTGCCATGAATTGCAAAGCCAGGAGAAAGCTGGTTACTGGTCGTGAGTTCTGCCGTGCCTTTTTGTGAAATCTGTGAGGTAGAATTTGTGGAATTGAGGTACGAATTGAGCCGCCCTTAGCAGCTTTAGGCGTGAACATGCTGTGATTGATGTTGCGAGTCTTGCTGCTGTGACTTACGTGAATCAGTGTGTTGAATGATTGAGTTACATTCTGTTTTACGTATTGATTCTGTATGCATTGTTTATTGGATATGAATTGGCATACATGCATACATATTGAGCTTTTGACAGATTGATTTGAAGACCTGATTGGGTGCGGGTGCCACGTTGTGACTGGCCGACTGATGAGTCGTGCCTGAAAAGTCCAACGCTATCATCGGAGTGGTGACTATCGGATTCGAGTGTCTATCACCGAGCTGTGATGGGCTGACGGGCCCTGATGATCACGGACCAATGATTTCCACCGGCTGATTGGCTGTGCGTGGTATAGAGGCTTGATTTGATTTGCCAGTTGATGGACTGGTCTAGCTATCCGATTCTTTGATAGCCCTCATGCATTCATGACATTGATTTATAGCATGTTGCATGTTTAGCTGTTTTGATAGCTCTTCGTACTGAGGCTTGACCTCGTATTTGTTTTTCCTGTTTTTGTGTCTTGGGTCTGTGTTGCCCATTTGCAGGATCTTTAGGTAGTCAGGCTGGACAGAGTGGAGGTTCAGCTAGTCGATCCCCTTTCCCATGAGTCCCAGTTATATTTATGATATGTACTGAACCGGGGGATGCCCCGCGTTTCTGTGTATTGGGGATCTGTATTCCATTTGAATTGTTGTTGTTACCTGATTGTATAAGTTTGAGTTAACTTATATTTTGATTATCGATATTTTGAATGTATGTTTTTACGTTCAAGCCCAAATGATTTCGAAAAATTTTTAAGCCCTGATTTTTAGCTTCCGTGTTTATGCGCTTATTATGTGTTAGTTGTGAGTAATTAGCACGGAGCCAGACATTTTTGGTATCAGAGCCTAAACTGGGATAAGCTCGATTTCTTTTGATCACACTCGAGTCTAGGCACAGAGTTTTGATTTGATTGTTGATTGACTCTGTGACTTATGTGATTATTATCTGCCTCGATGTTTATCTGTTGTTAGCCTTACCTCTAGACTTGTGTAGATGCCGCCGAGGAGAGGTAGATCTAGACGTTCCGCTGAGGTGTCTAGGGCTCCAGATAGTGATGAGGATGTTCATCGGGTGGATGATGTGACTCGACGGATAGGTGAGATGGAACTAGTTTTAGCTCGATTTCAGCGTACGAACCCTCCGACGTTTGCTGCTACTGAGGGTGGTGCCAAGGCTGAGGCTTGGCTAGTCCAGATGGAGGAGCTGTTCGATACCTTGGAGTACGCTCCGGAAAAAAGATTGAATTTAGCATTGCTGCAGTTTCGGGATGATGCGCAGCGCTGGTGGAGAGGTACTTCTAGGATGCTTCGTGATAGTGGGGCGATGATCACCTGGGAGAGCTTCTGTGAGGCGTTCCGTCAGGATTATACCCCGGAGTCCTACTTTAGCAGCAGGGAGCGTGAGTTTGATAACCTGAAGCAGGGTAACATGCGAGTGGCCGAGTATGCGTGGCAGTTTTCAGCGCTGTTGGTGTACATGCCACATGTAGCGAACCAAGAGCGGACGAAGAGGAACAAATTCTTGAAGGGCTTGAGACCTGACCTTTACCGGATGGTGCTGTCTGGGTCCCCGATGACCTTTATGGAAGCTGTGAACAATGCGGTTGATATTGAGGAGAGTTTTATGGATCCCGAGGCTCCGGTGCAGCATACGACTGGACGTGTTTCCCAGCCAGTGTAGGCGATGTCGCAGTCGTATCAGTCTCCTTAGGGGTCACAGCAGTCGAGTCGCCATCAGTTCCGACCTCGAGGGAAGAAATTCAAGAAGAAGGGCAACTCGAGTTTATATGGTTCCGTGTGTTCTGGTTCTGGCAGCGGTTCAGGCAGTGGTTCTGGCGGAGGTTTTTGTGGACAGTGCGGAGGGATACATGAGACTTCGCAGTGTCGTGGAGTTAGAAGACTTTTCCATCTTTGTGGTCAGCCGGGACATTTCGCTAGGTGTGTCCTTCGATAGGAGGGCGGTCTTCTGGACAGTCGCAGCAGAGTTCTGTTGGTGGTTCTTCGCAGCGACAATAGCCTTTCTCTCAGTCCCAGCGATCAGGATTTCAGCCTCGTGAGCCGTCTAGGTTTGGAGGACCTTCCCGACCCCAGTTTCAGATTGCTACAGTGCGCGCGACGGCGCATGCTGCACGCAGCTACAGTGCGCGCGACGGCGCACGTTGTGTGCAGCTACAGTGCGCTGGCGCCGCACGCAGCGGAACAAGTCCAACCACGAAGGCGGCGGCGCGTGGAGAGGGGCGGCGGCCGAGGAGTTGTGGAGGGAGGGAGGCGGCTACAAGACTAGGGTTATGAGTGTTGAGTTGTCTCCCATGTAGCCCTAGGTCATGTATTTATATAGGTGGTGCATGGGCTTGAACCAACCCAATGGGCCTGGGGCGGGCATAGGTCCATGTGAACATTCGGTTCAAGTACCTCGCCGTGGCTCCATCATAATCTCGATCGACAATCAGATCGGGCCGATCTACACAGTTCACAAAACTGAGTATTATGATGTGAAAACAATTTTTCAGACCACCTAGTCCAAAATTGCAGTTTAGCCCCTCCAAGTTTCAAGGACAGTCAAACTAGCCCAAACTTTGGGGAAATTTCATTTGATCCCTGTTGACTTTTAGGAAGTCGCACTTCCATCCTTCCTCCTCCTATGCTCAACAAATTGAGCTCAGTTTCCGTGCGGGAATCGAGAAACCTGTACTTGTGTGACCCTCTATGGTTCAGGGATACAGCTAGCCGTGGGCCCACAACATGTATGACTCCGAAATCACATTTTCGGACTAGCCCATCGGATCATGGTAAAGCGCCTAGCAACATCGCCCCATGATCCCCTAGGTATAACTGATAGTACCTGCAAGAACCAGTCGGTCATGGTTAGCGTACAGTACGGTCCTTTCAACACATATATCCCGATCAGATCAACGACCATTGGTAAATCGAGAGTCTCTAGAGATCCAATAACTATGCATACATCTCGGAGATCAAATAGTGACATCACGTGTGTTACTAGGTAAACCCATTCACCCAAAACACATCTAGTACTCTGGCCAGAGACGCTGATGTGGCGAAGACAGCTTTTCCGGGACTAGATATGGGCAGTTATGAGTTTCTGTCATGCCGTTTGGGTTGACGAATGCCTCACTGTCTTATGGATTTGATGAATCGCGTCTTCAACGAGTATATTGATCGGTTTGTGATAGTCTTCATAGATCACAGTCCTGGTATACTCGAGGAGCTTGAGAGAGCATAAGGAGCATTTGAGACTGGTGTTGCAGCGATTGAGAGACTCGCAGCTTTATGCCAAGTTCAGCAAGTGTGAATTTTGGCTTGATCGAATTATCTTTTGGGTCATGTGATTTCGGCACAAGGGATTTCAGTAGATCCGAGTAAGGTCGAAGCAGTTCTTAACTGGGAGAGACCTAGGATCTGGAGGTTTCGTTGTGTGCTCCGATGCTTCTCTTAATGGTTTGGGATACGTTTTGATGCAGAACGGGTACGTGATTGCCTATGCGTCTCGACAGTTGAAGCCTCACGAGACGAGGTACCCTGTTCACAATTTGGAGTTGGCTGCGATAGTGTTTGCCTTGAAGATTTGGCGACATTATCTTTATGGTGAAGAATTTGTGGTGTACACCGACCACAAGAGCCTGAAATATATCTTCACGCAGTCTGATTTGAACATGAGGCAGCGACGATGGATGGAGTTGCTCAAGGACTTTAACTGTGAGATTCAGTACCAGCCTGGGCGAATGAACTCAGTAGCAGATGCTTTGAGTAGGAAGACCCAGCCGGCGATGCTTTCATTTCTGAGTGTCTTGAAAGTCTATGAGCAGTTGAGTACTTCTGGTTGGAGATTTCAGCCGAGCGATTCAGGTTGAGCCGCAGATTTTGCATGACATCAGGGAGGCGCAGAGGACTGATCCCTATATCCATGAGTTGAGGATTAAGGCCCAGAATGGTCAGTCTGTTGATTTCTCTGTTTCTTCGGATGGATGTCTGAGATTTCGTGGGAGATTAGTGGTTCCGAACCTGATTGATTTGAAAGAGACCGTCATGAATGAAGCGCATTGTAGTCGGTACAGTGTGCATCCGGGCGAGAGGAAGATGTATCATTCCTTGAAGTCTCACTATTGGTGGGCAGGTATGTAGAGCGACATCTCTGGTTTTGTTGCTCGATGTCTGAATTGCCAGCAGGTCAAGGCTGAGAGGATGAGACCTGGTGGTTTGCTGCAGAGTTTAGAGGTGCCCCAATGGAATTGGGAGCACATCGCCATGGATTTTGTGACTCATTTACCTCGATCAAGTATGGGATGCGATGCGATCTGGGTTGTGATTGATAGAATTTCGAAGTCAGCCCATTTCATTCCCTATGATGTGAGGTGTTCTATGAAGAAAATGGCGAAGCTGTACATCGACCATGTGGATAGATTGCATGGAGTTCCGGTTTTGATAGTGTCCGATAGAGATCCGAGGTTCACTTCTCGATTTTGGAAGAGTTTGCAGGCAGCGATGGGTTCGAGATTGGCTATGAGTACGGCCTATCATCCACAGACAGACGGACAGTCTGAACGGACTATCCAGACTTTAGAAGACATGCTGCGTGCAATTGTGATGGATTTCAGCGGTGGCTGGCAGGATTCGCTATCCTTGGTGGAGTTTTCGTACAACAACAGCTACCAAGTGACTATCGGAATGGATCCGTTTGAGGCATTGTATGGTCTGAAGTGCAGGTCCCCGATTTGTTGGGAAGAAGTTGGTGAGAGACAGCTTTCTACACCGGAGTTTGTTCAGCACATAAAGGATCAGATTGACTTGATTCGGAGTAGAATGAAAGCTGCTCAAGACCGTTTCTCTAGCTATGCTAACAGAAGACGCTGACCTTTGGAGTTTGAGGTTGGCGATTGTTGGGGAACCGCGGCGGATCCGGATCACGCCTCCCAGCGAGGCAGCGGAAGACAAAAATTGGGCCGGGAGACGATCGAATCCGAATTCTATCAATTCAAACTATGACCATTCATAGGGTGTTTCTCGGGGTTACCTTTCTGGCAACTCGTGCCTGGCTCCGACCAGTTTTGCGAGGAAACCGGCACTTCACGGTAGATGGCGGTAGACTACGTCAATCAAGTCCATGACCGGATGCAAGACTCCTTCGTCAGCCTGCACTAGAAGGCCTGACGAGATCAGCGCGGACGTTGATTAAAGCCTAAGTCTATATTAAATAGACTTAGTGATGGACTTGGACCGGCCCAACGGGCCCGGGTCCAACGGATGAACATTCAGTTCATCTCCATCACCGTGACTTCATCGTAATTCCGATCACTGATCAGATCAGACCGATCGACTCAGTTTTCAAAACTGAATACTATGATCTGAAAATCCATTTTTCAGACCCCAGTGCAAAATGACCGTTTTGCCCCTCAATAGCGGGAAATCACGATTTGACCCCTGTTGACTTTTAGGAAGTCGCACTCCCCAAAATCCTCTTCTCATGCTCAACACATTGAGCTGAGTATCCGTGCGGGAATCTCGAATCCAGTACTTGTGTGACCCTCAATGGTTCATGGATACAGCTAGCCGTGGGCCCACAACCATTGCGGCTCCGGAATCACAATTCCGGACTTGCCTAACGGATCATGGTAAGAGCGTCTAGCAACATCGCCCCATGATCCCCTAGGTATTACTGATAGTGCCTTCAAGAACCAGTTGGTCGTGGTTAGCGTACAGTACGGTCCTTTCAATCCATATATCCCAATCAGATCAACGACCATTGGTAAATCGAGAGTCGCTAAAGATCCGATAGCTATGAATACATCTTGGAGATCGAATAGTGACATCGCGAGTGTAACTAGGTAAACACATTTACCTAAAACACTTCTAGTACTCTGGCCAGAGATTTATACACTATTATCCCCTCAGATAGCATAGAATATCCACGCATGTCTGCGAGCGGTGAATCCTCGACAACGATGCATCGACTCCTTCATGCATCGGGGTCTCACCCAATCCCGCCGCCTGATGACCCCAAGTGAGTCGGCAAACGAGTCAAAGTGAGACGCCTATCATGTAGAGTCTCAATGACGTTTCGAGTCGTGAGGACTAATCAGTACAACCAAGACCTCGGACTTATCCACTCGACGAATGGTAACCACTTGGAAAGTCCGAACGAGGGTAGTTCGATAGATCACCAGGTTACTATCTATCTGCATGCTCAGAACATCACAATGTTCCGTACCAATGAAACATGGTACTTTGCATCGCAGATACTAGTCTCGAGCTCGAGCGGCCTTATCCTCATTTTGACGGCCCAATCGACTAGGAACATGTTCAGAATACTTAGTGACTATTAGATGTGTTTCATGATAGCCGTCATACCCACTATCACATCTAACATACACTTTAGTGCATTCTAGGTCTTTACTCAACGCAATTGTTAAACATTATATAATCATAATGAAGATAAAGAATGCCATGAATAAATGCGAATATCATATATAAAGATCGTTTCATACAAGAGTCTATAAAACCCACACGTCACAAGTTGGCTAGTTGGGTATCTACTCTAATAGGAAAGACCGACCTCGAGATGATCCACCAGACTAACCCTTCTGTGTGGATGCACCACGCTGACTCCCAGCCAAAGGACACACCCTAACAAAATGTCCAAACTACCACAGATATGGAAAGCACCCTTAACTCTATTACATTGAGTCGATGGATGCTTTCCTTCACACTGTCCACAGAATGGCTCCGGAACTACCTCTGCTATAAATATTGGAGCCAGAAGAACTAGAACCCGGTATCTTCTTAAAATATTTGCCTTTGGGCTTAAACCTATGGCGACTCGACTGCTGGGATGTCTGAGGAAACTTCTGGGACATCTGAGGGGATTGAGAAGAGTACGCCACCTGAGGAGCGATAAAAAAACCTTGGGTAGCCTGGTACTGAACTTGAGACTGCCTGTTCAACAAACCCTCCTCGATCTCCATCTCCCTGTTCACGACATCGATGTAAGTAGCAGGGGAATCACCCAACACCAAAGAATAGAGTTCCGACTCAAACCATCCAGAAACTTATTTATTTTTGCCCTCTCATGACCGGAAATGTGAGGGGCGTAAGCAAGAAAAGAAGAAAGCTGCCTGGCATACTCAGCCACTTTCAAATTTCCTTGGACCAAGTTGTTGAACTCTCGCTCCTTAGTGTTGAAATACGACTCCGGTATGTACTCCTGTCTAAAAGTAGCCAAGAAATCTCGACGCCCATCTCTCTCATGGATCGAGAAGCACCTCTACACCAACACTGTAAATGATCCCTCAACTGGAAAGTGCCAAGATCAGTCTACGCTCC
This sequence comes from Dorcoceras hygrometricum, assembly GCA_001598015.1. NCBI lineage: Eukaryota > Viridiplantae > Streptophyta > Magnoliopsida > Lamiales > Gesneriaceae > Dorcoceras > Dorcoceras hygrometricum. The sequence continues at coordinate 56,757 of KV013358.1, forward strand.
TCGTTGTAGTTAACTCTATCAAATATCCCTTCCATATGCTCCAGCCAAGTCTCGGGCCACGACACCTCCCTCAGCACCCGAGAGAAACTGAGGGTTCATCCTCTGGAACCTCGTCAAGACCAGTTCCATCTCATCCATACGAGACGCCAACAGATCGACCTCTTCCTAACACGTCTATGCAAGGGGACACTCGGCTGAGCTACATCGTCCTCATGGTTTTGAGCCCCAAACTCCACCGGGACTTGTCTCCTCGCTCTACCTCTCCCCCTAGCCAGTATCTACAAAATACTAAAGCGAAAAGATTAGCAGGTAAGGCATGTAGTCAAGCACATGCAACCAAACATTACTGTACCTAGACTCGAGTGAATTCACAAAGAAATTGGGTTTATCCCAATTTAAGATCTGATACCAAAATATCAGGCCCGGTTCTCTTAATAAGAGAATAATCACACAATTAAGAATAAAATACGAAAGCTTAAAAGCAGTTAAAATTTTTCTTTTTCGCCTGAACGAAAATCTCAATTCAAAATAAAGGTTTTATAACAAAAACAAGTACATAAAAAGTCGCAGAATCATCCAATAAAATCCAAAAAATACAAGTATCACAACAAGTACAACATTGAATCTAAAACACAATAACAGCACGGGGCATTCCTCGATAGCCGACTCGATGAACACACACATGCACACACACACACAGTGTGACGCTCCAATCCCCATGGGAGTCACGAGATCAAGGAAAATGGAAATAAAAGGAGAATAGAAGGGCAGAATAATAAATAGAACAAGCTGTATTGCCTTGCTCATAAAAAAATCGAAATACAACCATTGGCGCCATAAAATAAAACCAACCTTCATTACAAATTCAAAGTGCAAAATGCGAAATCGCGATATTACAACTACTGAACTCTATCTGAATTCATCTTTGTTGTAACAGATCTCAATACAGATTTGACTAAGATCAAAGACAACAAAAGTAGCAAAATACAAAATGAACGGAAACGCAAGGCCTTCGATAAACACTAACACGTCGACTGCTGGTTCAAACTCCACCTCCCATCTGCTTCGGCGCCGACTCACCTGCACCAAGAAGCTAGTGAGCCTAGGGGCTCAGCGAGCAAAACTGAGAGTAACAAGCACACAATATGGGCAGGCGCAATACATACAATAACATAGTTTAAAGGAAGACATTTTAAACATAGCTGCTCGTAACATCTGATATAGGAGTACTCAGATCCCAACATTTAATTCTTAGACTTATGGCTCAGAAGTTCCACTTAGGTCCTGTTGCACTTGATCAAATGACTACTGATATCAGTTTCCATGTGGTGAAATCTCACCCAATATGAAGGGAGCAAAGTCCTCTGGCGGAAAAGTTACATGGTAAATATCCATTTAACATTCATAAAAAGTAACTGTTACACAAAAAATTCACACACAACTATTAAATTACGTATCTGTTAGAAAATATAGTACATAGAGATGAAACCCAATCGAGCTACTCGAGGAGAGCTCGGTTTTGGCCGAATTTTGAGATATTTTTAAATGAACAATTAAATTATTTTTTAATATATCAATATTCTTTAAAGAGTAATTAACATATTTATTAGTAAACCACCAAGCTTGAGCACCCCGTGTTAAAAATTACTCGAGTCAAAGCTTGAAAATTTGACGTATTAAATATTTTTACCAAGCCTAGTTCATAGCTCGAATACGCCAAACATATTATTTGTGATTAAATTAGCAAAATAATTATCCTATTCAAGCTCGACCAGGCTCGAATTCACCCATTGATTTATAAGAAAAAACAATAAAAAAACCCGCAATTAATATTGAAGAACTCTAATTAGTGTTTAATTGCGTAGCTTCCAGGCAGATTGGCTGCGTAAGGATCTCAATGTAATTGGGTTCGCGTTAATCGGATGGCTAGCACCATCGAGCATTCCACTCATCAACGGCAACAGTTTGACTGGGCTTTTCTTCTCCAGCATCGGGTCTGAGCTCTCCCACTGGCCCACCGGCCCGGCCCTCACTTCACCATTCTGGTAATTTAATTTTTCAGATAATTTATAACTAGTTAGATAAAAAAAATTTGAATGCGTTTATTTTATATTTCGAAGTTTTTTTTTTTGTTTATTGCCATTAGTCCGAATATTTTTTGTCTTGTGAGCATTTTTGGTATTATAGCAGACAAAAAATGATGTCACTCATCTAAATCTGGGCATGAAAATATTTAATTTTATTTTAACAATAAAAAGTGAAATATTGTTCTTTTTCCTATTTTCTATGATATAGGTTGTGGTTTTTTTTTTCTCCATTAGTCCATTAGTGTTTTTTTTTTAAAATGATTTTGACTGTATTATTATGATATAGGTTGTGGTTGATCACTTGGCACCTCGGTTTGTTCCTCACTCTTACTTTTGGGCAAATTGGCTTCAAGGGAAGGACTGAGGATTACTTTAATTAAATTCGAATGTTGGTTTTAATTATATATTATGGCATCCGTTTTTCCTAACTTTGTTTCTTTAATTTCTTAAATAAATATTTCGTCATGTTTACCCGTCTATTCTCCTGTTATTTGTTGAAATCGAGGATCCCTAATAGAAAGTTATCACAACCGGGAAAACCAATAAGCAAGAGTGCTGGAGTAGGGATGCCCTACTCCACTCCCCATTTTTTACAACCAGTCATTCGCATCCCCAATTGTGGGGTCTAAATCCTCATCCCACTTCATATACCCATTGAGGTGGCAAAAGATATTCAATCTATATATGTTTCCCAAATACATGTTTGAAAAGATTATCCTAATATAAAGTTCGTTGAGATTTAGGTAAAATACAAAAAACATTAATACTTTGTTAGGATCGGAAACAGGTTAGCAACTGGTCAGGTCCGGTGAAATAAAACAGAGATTAAACACGCAATTAATCTCAAATAGCGGAAGCTTAACAAGTTGGACAATTTTTCTTTTCGGCCTAACTAAAATTTATACTTAAAATTACTTGTATACTCAAAATACAGATTTTATTTTAACAGCAATACCAAATACAAGCTTCAGAAAGTAGCCAACAAGTATCACAAATCAACACAATACGTGGATTCTGAAATACAATAGCAGCTCGGAGCATCCCTCGACTCAGACTCAATGAGACTATATATATATATATATATATAGCTGGGACACTCGATCAACCCCTCGGGGCTCCACTAGCTGACGCACCATCTGGGCCATCAGACGAACCTGGGTAACCTGAATGGCGCACAAACAACCAAACAGCCTCGGAGGGATAGGGGTCAAACCCAGTACGGAGAGTAGTCATAAAACAGCAAGTATATAGCACAAGATATAACAATATGCATTGCATGCAAGGTGAAAGGATCGTCGGATCTCAAGGAACAGCTAAACATATGGCGATCAAGCATTCGTTGCCACAGCACATGAGAGCGTGGGTGCTACCCACTCGTCCGCACATAGTACCAGAAGCACAAAAGAACAGATCAAACCCGCTGGTGTCCTAAGCTCAAGAGAGCGTGTTTGCTACCCATTCGTCTCATAGCAGCAAAACAACTCACAGTAGGGAGAAGAGGTTGGCGGAAGCTAGCCGTCCGTCCTCATTTTATTTTAAAAGACATCTTCTAGTTACGAACAGATTTGCAACAATAATCGGCTATCAAGGGTATAAGCTCAACATGAGATGCGTGTATAGAAAACCATCAGCTTGCAACATACAATCATAGAACATATGCAAGAAACTACAGAAAATCAGCACACATACACACTGCTCAGCATACCAGCACTCGTAACGATATATCCATGCCTATCTCAGAGCTGTAAATATAAGCTCATATCCGTATCTCAGCTCCTGATCCTCAAACAGCTCGCATGAGAAGAACAGAACACCAACATCAGGAAGTTCGCGATCTGAAATCAATAGCTCTGGCAGACGTATACTATTTCCCTCTAGATCTCATGGAGAAATCTTGACAGAGACATTCATACGACCACAAAGCTACAACCTGCTTAACTATACGAAACCAGCTTGGGGCGGAATACGATGGAAAACAGAACTGGGAGCTACCAGCTCAGCCCAACTTGGACCTACACCCTAGATACGATAACTGGTTCTCATAAAAGCTAAGAACGAGAACTAACACTTACCCGACGATGCTAACTGAACCTGAAGACTGACTCGCCGAAATTAGCGAAAAGTCGTATGCCTCGACTATCATCGCGCTCACTCTTCCAGCCAACCAACAACTCCAAGAATGGTATATAAAGGGCTAGCTCGAAGAGAGGAACCCAAAGATACCAGCCTTGCTCCAAGCTGAAACGTCTATCGTTGACAATCGGAGAAGATAGGGTTCAATGAAAAATAATAATGGTTTCGCGACAGGATAGGGTTCGAGCTCTCGAGAGAAGAAAATATTATAAGTGTTGGAAATAATGGCTAACTCATGGTCAAAGTCAATATTTATATAATGTAAGTCCCCGCGATCTGATCTACAGTAGCACCGACCAGCTCAAGACTCAAAGCTGATACCACCTTAGGCATTCAACACACACGCTCACTCAAACCGCTGGTGTACACAGCAGATCGTGCTCATACCTAGATCACGTTTGCAAGACAGATCATGCTCGCTACTCAGCTCGAGTTCACCAAACAGATTTTCTCACAGATCAGCTCTCGAAAGCGAATCAGCTCTCACATACGCAGATCTCACTGCACGTACTCAGGCCAGCTTGTGATGGTCAACTCAGTATGGGACGGTCAGCTCAGCTTGCGATGGTCAACTTAGCTTGCACTGGTGAACTCTCGACATACGCACAGCAATATCAGATCGCACCAACATACCAGATATGCACTGGTAAGCTCACGCATACCAAACAGTTCTTGCCAAACCTGACAACCATGACAGCTCTCACTCCATCTATGATAGGATCAATGGGATAGAAAAAGTGTTTAAAATGAGCTTAGGAGTTCAGAAGGGGGGGTTTTGAATGAACTCCTACTATTTTTATTTTTCAAAACCTTTAAAACTGTTTTTACAAGCCTCGCTTAACTCAGATCTGAGTTACCAGATCTGAGGCTCTCAGTTCTAAGCTGTTCTCTAGGTTAACAATTAATGTGCGGAAATAAACCGATTGAGCATTGAACACTTATGTAAAATAAATAAGATGCAATAAATAAAAGTACAAGGGTAGAGAATTTGTTTGTGGAAGTTCGGATCTAAAAATCCTACGTCTCCCCTTCTTCTTTTTCAGGAAGGTTCCACTAGAAGATTTGGTGAACACAGCCTCTGTCTACACCCGATCACTGAGCCTCGCTGAACTCTTAGCTACTTCTACTACACGCAGATAACACTGCTGGGTTACAATCAACGTAATTTTCGAACTGCTTCAAGAAGCACGTTCGTTACAGACTCAAATCTGAATATAAAATGTACACGATATAGTTGAGTACTGTAAATATTCTGGTTTCTATACAATGAAACATGTTTACAAAAGTAAACCAGAAGATATCTCGAAGATTTATCTAATGAGAACTTGAATGAAAAAGTTCTTCGAGATTGAACACTGGGACTTAGAGAATTTTTGAATAAGCGCTTGAATATGCCCAGATAGATTTAGAATACTGGAGTGTTGAGAGCTTTTTCAAAATCACCGAGAATGTAAGAAATGTCCGAGAGCGAGAGCGAGAATGAGAGAGTGAGATAGAGCTTCTTCGTTTGAAATCTCCAGCTATTTATACTATCACATCTTCAACGGTCATTAATTATCCAGTAGACACAAACCAAATTTGCATATCTTCATCGTACCACCGTATTAAATGCTCCATTAATGCTATGCAAAATGTTGTCTGCGTTTTTCAGAGGTGAGTTGACTTATATACCAAAGTAGGTAAACATCGGTTATACCAAATCTGCGTACTGTGCAACTATACTCAAAATAGCTATGATATTGTCTCTTCAATTCAAATTGTCTAATAGGATTTTCTGCTTAAATCGTGACCGTTGATTTCTATAAAATAGTCATCTAATTACATCTGAAGAAATCTGAAGATTGCAACTGTTTTAGCAATGAAAACTAAAATCTGCTCTCTTTCTCTTTTTGTACTTTACACAATCAATGCTCTCTGTCAGATCTGAAATCATCTTATAAAAGTCTACTGAGATCTAAACTTTCCTCCTTTTTGATTTCAAATCTTATATCCTTTACGAATATATTCCCCCTTTTGTAGAATCGTAAATCTGCCAGATCTGAATAACTAAATATCTGAAAAACTATTATCTGATATGACTTACGTTCCCGAAATCTGAAAAATAGTAACTGACAATACTCTGAAAGGATTTTGCTCAAAACTGAGTCCATTCTCATCTGATAAGATCGGATCTGAAATATACCTTCTGAACAAATATAACTGGATCTATTACCGTAGCCTCTGAACCAAATCTGATACCCTCTGGTCTGAAGTATTTAACCCGGTAACTATAATGCTCGACCCAATTACTTAAATAAACCGAGTACCCAAATATGAAATACTCTGATCTGAAATATTCAACCTGAATCACTGAGATCTGAGATTTCCCGTTAAACACTCTTCGCTATTCTCTGATCTGATAACTTATCATGTTAGCTCAAATCTGATAAATGCTCTTCCCGAATACTAACAGTCTAGATCTGAAATGATTCCTCCTTATCTGCGAATTCTTAATATCCAGATCTTAGTCTTAATTTAAGTTCTTAGTCTTGTTTTCGTTATCACCAAAAATTATAAATTTATCTTAACAATTTCCCTCTTTTTGGTGATGACAAAACTTAACAGCATACGACTTAAAAAGATATGAAGTATATTGCTCGAACCAATATCTGAATCCCCTTTGTCTTGAGCTACTCTGCGAACCACTTCCTCTCTTCCTAGAGGGATCACTTCTACTGCTTCCACCAGATCCGTTTTGGTCATCAGGAGGCGGTGGACCTCGACTGCTACCCATTTCCCCCTTTTTGGCATCACCACCCCTATTAATGTAGTCAACGAGTTCAGATAACTGAGTGATAAGGTTATTGTAATTTTCCTGTGCTTGCACACGAAATTCCATCAAATTATTTGAGAGAGCAGCTTTCTGGTCTTGGACCTCTTTACGAAAAACATCCATTTCTTGAGACAGAGCCGCTTTTTGAGCTTTCATCTCCTTACGGAGAACATCGTTGTTAACAAGAACAGCCCTGTCTTGATTATCAGACCTGGTAAGAAAAGCAGTCTCAAGGCTTGAGATCTTCGTAAAAAGCGCGGCCTTGAGCTTCTCAATATGAAACCTGGTTTGCACTTGCTCATGCGAAATTTGATCAACTGAAGCTTTGAGTTGTTGCAATATGAGGGACATAAGAGAGTATAGAAGAGATTTTCCGAGCATATTCCCCACTTTCATATTGCCCTACACCAATTGGTTAAACTTATACTACTAAGCATTATAATAGAACTCAAGGATATAATCCTGTCGGAATGCTGAACAGAAGCTCTCCCAATAAATTACTTCCCCCATATCTCTCATAGCTCTGGAAGTACCCTTCCACCATCTCTGTGCATGCTCCCCCCGCTGACAGGTTGCCAAACTCAATTCTGTGTTCCTCATCATACTTAACCCTATCAAATAGACCTTCCATGTGCTCCAACCATCCCTCGGCTAACAAAACTTCCTCATCATATGAGAAAGTAGGGGGGTGGGGGGAGGTGGTTCATCCTCTGAAATATATCCAAGACTAATACCATTTCATCGACTTTATGCGTCTGTAACATCGATAGAAGAGATGACAGCAGTAGGCATTTAAGTCTGAGAATCAGTAGTCTCTTCATTGACAAAATAAATCATAATAGAGGTGGAAAAATCTGAAACTGCATCTGGATGGCGCAGAAATTTTGTAGGAGCTGTTTCTGTATATACAACTGGTTCTGCAACCACAGTATCTGAAGATGGTAAACTGATAGAATCTACAATACGTATATCATACAGAACATTATTAACATCTCTTTTCGGAACCCCACTCTTATCCACGACGGGTCCTAAAGGGACTAACAGATTGTAGGAACTAACTGACTCAAGATGACCAAAAAGAGAAAACTGTACGATATCTGTACAAACTCGAGCCCAGCCCCAAGTCTTAACGATAGGCAAAGAGCATGTCAGGCCTCGTGCACAACTCAGAGATAAACCACGCAAACAATAGCGGAAGCATACAAAAGTGGCTTAAAATTTTCTCTTTTGCCCTGACGGTTTAAAACATATAATTTAAAATACAAACATACGTAAAATATCCCAATTTACAAATACATGATACAACAGTACATCATTTAAACCAATACAAATACCAGTACTAAAACGAATAACACAATCCCACAAGCACAGGGCATTCCCCGGCTAACAGTCCTAGTACATATATGCTATACGCTAACTGGGACACTCTATCCACCTCCTGGGGCTCCTCCAGCTGGGTCAAAGCCACGACCAGCAGAGAAACCTGGGAAACCTGAAAACACACACAGGCAACAATACACAAGCCCCAGAGGGACATCGGGGTCAAACCCCAGTACGGAGAGCAGCAATAAACAGCATAAGGAAAGCAACTGATAAATATGCACATGCTATGCAAGGGATCAAGGCTACAACCGAAAGCAGGGAGCCAAAGGATCTCAACAACAGCTCAACAGCAAGGTCTGATCAAAGGAACAATCAGTAGTGGCCACGAGATGGTGTACCGAGCATATGGGAGCTACCCAATCGTCTCCAATACACCGTACCAGATGCCAACAAACAACTCCATTTGCTGTTGCTCACTCATTAGATGTGGGAGCTACCCACTCCGCTCATAGCAGCTAACAAACCCAGCAGGGAGAATGAGGGGATAAATATAGCACATGCTATGCAAGGGATCAAGGCACACCGAAAGCAGGGAGCCAAAGGATCTCAACAACAGCTCAACAGCAAGGTCTGATCAAAGGAACAATCAGTAGTGGCCACGAGATGGTGTACCGAGCATATGGGAGCTACCCAATCGTCTCCAATACACCGTACCAGATGCCAACAAACAACTCCATTTGCTGTTGCTCACTCATTAGATGTGGGAGCTACCCACTCCGCTCATAGCAGCTAACAAACCCAGCAGGGAGAATGAGGTATGGGAGTTACTCGCTCAGCCTCCAAGGTATACGGGAACTACCCGCTCGTCCTTGAACATAGCATCCTGGTACTCTCAATTCAACAGAACAGGCATAGCTAGCAAAACAGAGCTCGACAGCAATATGCGTGTATGAAAATGCAACAACTGATATTATAACACAGGCACAAATAATAACAGCACAGAGAATACACAACTACGCACATAATCCATGCTCGATCCTAAGCCGTAAACAAGCTCACATCCGTACCTCAATCTTTGGGCAACAATTACTACAAGCAGATTGCCACAATGACGCAGATCCACCACCTGCTAAGCCAACACAAGCAACTGCTCAAAGACCGAAGCACAGAACACAGCAGCTGGGAGTTACGGACTCCACCAACGCTTATCCTACCTCTATAACTCAACAGAAAGCTCTAACAAGCTTAAAGGTAGGATCTGAACTTACCCCAACAAGCTAGGAGCGAAATCCGACGCTTATGCCAACATACTACACAAGGGAGATGTCTTCGCACACCTCACCAGCTTCAAAAAAACATTCGAAAACAATATCCAAACGAAGAGTCTCAGCAAGAGGAGTCCAACGCTACCACTCTCGCCCTCGTCGGAGCTGTCTACCGTCGAAAATCGAAGAAGATAAGGTTCGGTGAACAGTAGCTAGGGTATCACGACAGAATTTGGCAATCGGGAAATATTCTAATATGGAAACTGGATACTCAAATCGAAGACCAAGTCCTCTCTTATAAGTCAAAGCTGCTCACAGCTGAAGAAACAGTATCCACAACACTTAAGCTATCACTGCTGAAAATCCCGCTCGCAAAACAGATCTTGCAATATTTCTCTCTACGCTACAACAGCGATCGTTACTAACTCAAACGACGTCGCAAAGAATTACTTTCGCAACTGGACACGTCACCCGCTAGTCACTGTTGAACACTAACCAACATCTGTTATCAATGCTACAACAAATTTCTCACACAGCTGACGCTAACGCAACTCACAGCTGGGTCTTTTTCGCTAATCCAAAACGCTGTCATTCCAACTAACCCAAACGACGACGTAGAACTACTCACTACTGAAACACGCTAGCGCGCTCTCTACTGCTCAGCGACTACTGATCTCGCTACGACTGCTGAATACAACCACTACTGCTGACGTCACCAATGCTGAGCGCCAACATTCAGCGATAACTCGCGCTAACTGCTGAACAGATTCCGCGCCAAACTCAAGTGCTCCAGAACTTTTCCATGGCTGAAACCAAAACCCGATAGCTTCTCCAAGCTCATCAACTTAAAGCTGATCTCAATAAAACCCGATTAATTAACTCAATTAATCTTATCAGCTTTCGGGTCTCACATCTCTCCCCCACTAAAACAGGATTTCGTCCTCGAAATCAATCAACTCCAAAACAAGAGTTCAAGATAACTGGGGAAGAAACACAACCAACTACTGGAACTAAAACAACATCTACTAAAACAGATGCGGCCACTCACGTTGCATCTTTTCTTCCAGTTCCCAAGTAGTTTCTTCTCTACCGTGTTTGCTCCACTGAATCATCACCAAGGGAATGGTTTAATTCCTCAGCTGTTTCTCTTTTCTGTCCAAGATCTGCAAGCGATACTCAACATAGCTCAAAGTCTGATCTAACTCAACCTCGTCAGTTCTCAACACATGCGAGGGATCGGGCTCATACTTCCTCAAATCAAAACATGAAACACATCATGTAAGGAAGATAAATCTGGTGGAAACAACAGCCGATAAGCCAAAGGACCAATCCTCTCTAAGATCTCATAAGGACCAACATAACGAGGAGCTAACTTTCCCTTGAAACCAAATCTCATAACACTACGGAAAGGAGAAACCTTAAGGAAAACTAGATCACCAACCTCAAACTCTAAAGGCCTACTCCTCTTATTCGCATTACTGGCTTGGCGATCTTGAGCAGCTTTCATTCTTTGGCGAATCAAGTCCACCTGATCTCTCATCTGCTGCACAAACTCTGGGGAAGACAGCTGCTTCTCCATCACTTCTTCCCAAAACACTGGCGATCTACACTTTCTGCCATACAAATCTTCAAACGGTGCCATGCCAATCGTGACCTGATAGCTGTTATTGTAAGAGAATTCGACCAAAGACAACGAGTCTTTCTAGCTACCACTGAAATCCATCACAACAGCTCTCAACATATCCTCTAAAATCTGGATAGTTCTCTCCGATTGGCCATCTGTTTGGGGGTGATACGCTGTACTAATAGCCAATCTAGTTCCCAAAGCTGTTTGCAAACTCTTCCAAAACCTAGAAGTAAATCGAGGATCACGATCTGAAACAATCGAAACTAGCACACCATGCAAACGTACCACAAAATCTATGTATAGCTTCGCCATCTTCTTCAAAGATAGCTCATGTTGTAGGGAATGAAATGCGCAGACTTCGACAATCTGTCTATCACAACCCACACAGCATCACAACCTCTGCTGGAACGGGGCAAATGCGTGACAAAATCCATAGCTATGTGCTCCCAATTCCATTGGGGCACCTATAAGCTATGCAACAAAGCACCAGGTCTCATCCTCTCTGCCTTGACTTGCTGACCATTCAGACATCGGGCTACAAAATCTGCAACATCACCCTTCAAACCTGCCCACCAGTAATGCTGCTTCAAGGCATAATACATCTTTCTTGCACCAGGATGGACACTATATCTACTGCAGTGCGCTTCTCGCAAAATCTCTTCCTTAAGATCAATAAAATTTGGCACAACAAGCCTGCCACGAAACCTCAAACAACCATAAGAAGAGACAGTATACTCCTCAAGTTGTCCAGCTCTCACCTTCAGTTTTAACTCATGGATGGATGGATCAGTTCTCTGAGCTGCTCTAATGCTAGCAACAATCCGTGGCTCAACTTGGAAGGAAGACACCACAACATAATTCTCAGCTGGGTAAAACCTCCAACCAGTAGTGCTAAGATGCTCATGCACCTTCGAAATCTGCATCGAAGCCAGCATCGCTACTTGAGCCTTTCTGCTCAATGCATCAGCAACTAAATTCATCTTCCCAGGCTGGTATTTGATCTCACAATAAAAATCCTTAAGCAGCTCCATCCATCTACGCTGTCTCTTGTTCAAATCTGACTGAGAAAACAGATACTGAAGACTCTTGTGGTCGGAGTATACCACAAATTGCTCACCATACAGGTAGTGGCGCCAAATATTCAAGGCAAAAACCACTGCTTCTAACTCCAAATCATGAACTGGTTAACGAGTCTCATGCGGCTTCAACTGCCGAGAGGCATAAGCAATGACTCGACCATTCTGCATCAACACACAACCCAATCCATTCAAGGAAGCATCTGCACAAACAACAAAACCTCCTGATCCACACGGCAAGGCTAACACCGGTGCAGAAGTTAGCTTCTCTTTGAGCAATAGAAAACTATTCTCACATTGCTCAGTCCACACAAAACGCTTGTCCTTCTGAGTCAACTGCGTCATTGGCTTAGCTATACTAGAGAACCCTTCGATAAAACGACGATAATAGCCAGCCAAACCCAAGAAACTACGAATCTCAGCAACACTCTTGGGACGCTCCTAGTTAAGAACAGCCTCAAACTTACTGGGATCCACAGAAATACCATCAACAGAAATCACATGACCCAGAAACACAACTCGATCCAACCAAAAACTCACACTTGGAAAACTTAGCATACAGCTGCGAGTCTCGAAGCTTCTGAAGAACTAGCATCAAATGCTCTTCATGCTGCAACGGAGTCTTAGAGTACACCAAGATGTCATCGATAAACACAATCACAAACTGATCGATGAACTCTCTAAAGACTCTATTCATCAAGTCCATGAAAACTGCGGGAGCATTCGTCAAACCAAAAGGCATAACTAGAAACTCGTAATGCCCATACGTCGTACGAAACGCAGTCTTCTCAACATCCTGCTCACGGATGCGCAACGGATGATACCCAGAACGCAGATCGATCTTAGAAAACACGGCAGAACCTTGCAACTGATCAAAAATATCATCGATCCTAGGCAAAGGGTACTTGTTCTTCACTTTCTCCTTGTTCAACTGCCTAAAGTCGATGCACATCCCCAGTCCTTCTTCTTAACAAACAAGATAGGCGCTCCCCACGGGGACATGCTAGGCCTAATGAATCCCTTCTCCAACAGATCACTAAGCTGCTCCTTAAGCTCCCTCAACTCAGCAGGTGCTAAACGATACGGAGCATGCGAAATCGGAGCTGTACCAGGAACCAACTCAATGCTGAAGTCTATCTCCTATCTCGGAGGAAAACCAGTAATCTCCTCAGGAAACACATCCGGGAAATGTCGAACCACAGGGACTCTACTATCTCTACGCTCGAAGAAGAATACGCATCTAAGGCATGGATCATAAAACCAGCATTCTCAAGCAACATCAGCCTAAACATCTCCATCGCAGAGACTAAAGGGATCTTCAACTGGGAATCTTGGCCGTAGAAATTCCATTCTCGCCAGATTGGGGCCTAAATCGCACAACGCCATGGAAACAATCCACAGTGGCCCTATAGCTAGACAACACGTCCATTGAACCAGACTTCTTTTTAAACTGCTTACCATGAGGCCTAAACCTCTGATGTCCAAACTGTTGGGCTACCTGTTGCTGCTGTTGGGGTGACTGAGACGACTGCACAGACTGGGAAGGTTGCGCTCCCTGAACCACTGAATGACTACTCTGCGCCACCTGTGGCCTACCACGGGACTGACGGTTCCTCAAACCTTCCTGAATGTTGATCGCACTGTCAACCGCCTCTACATAGCTCTTCGAAGAGCTATCCAAAACCAAGGAATACAACTCCTCGTTCAACCCCTCGAGAAACCTAGTTCTCTTCGCTCTCTCCCGGCCAGAAACATGCGGCACGTACGCGAGAAGGGAAGAAAACCTACGGGCATACTCTCTAGCAGACATACTTCCCTGCTCCAAATTATCGAACTCACGCTCACGGGCGTTCACATAGGACTCCGGGACATGCTTCTGACGAAAAGCAACACAAAAATTGCCCCACGTAATCCCTACTCCAATCTCTTCCAAAGTCCTCGAAGTGCCTCTCCACCAACGCTCCGCACCTATCCTCAACTGGAAAGTAGCCAGACTCAACTTGAGTTCGTCATCATACTGCACAGGGTTAAACAAACTCGTGACATGCTGTAACCACGAATCTGCATCAGCACTAGACTCATCCCCATTAAAAACCTTAGGATTCATACGCTGAAACCTCGCCATGACAAGCTCCATGTCATTCACTCGGGCAGCCAACTCATCAACCTCATCCTCGGCATGCCTACCGCGATCACGACGGGGAAAACAACGTTGATCACCTTCTGTCTGACCTTCCGACTCTTTCGGAATCTGCCCTCTACCTCTACCCCTACGTCTAGGCTGCATCTAAGAAACACTAAGAGGGTAAGATCACAACAGAACAAATACAGCACAAATAAATGCAGCAATTAGATCACATAATCAAGCACATGCAACACACCACACTGTGCCTAAACTCAAGTGTGATCAAAAGAAATCGAGCTTATCCCAGCTTAAGATCTGATACCAAAAATGTCAGTCCTCGTGCACAACTCAGATATAAACCACGCAAACAATAGCGGAAGCATACAAAAGTGGCTTAAAATTTTCGCTTTTGGCCTGACGGTTTAAAACATATAATTTAAAATACAAAAATACTTAAAATATCCCAGTTTACAAATACACGATACAACAGTACAGCATTTAAACCAATACAAATACCAGTACTACAACGGATAACACAATCCCACAAGCACAGGGCATTCCCCGGCTAACAGTACTAGTACATATATGCTATACGCTAACTGGGACACTCTATCCACCTCCTGGAGCTCCTCCAGCTGGGTCAAAGCCACGACCAACATAGAAACCTGGGAAACCTGAAACACACACAGGCAACAATACACAAGCCCCAGAGGACATCGGGGTCAAATCCCAGTCGAGCTTATCCCAGCTTAAGATCTGATACCAAAAATGTCAGGCCTCGTGCACAACTCAGATATAAACCACGCAAACAATAGCGGAAGCATACAAAAGTGGCTTAAAATTTTCGCTTTTGGCCTGACGGTTTAAAACATATAATTTAAAATACAAAAATACTTAAAATATCCCAGTTTACAAATACACGATACAACATTACAGCATTTAAACCAATACAAATACCAGTACTACAACGGATAACACAATCCCACAAGCACAGGGCATTCCCCGGCTAACAGTACTAGTACATATATGCTATACGCTAACTGGGACACTCTATCCACCTCCTGGAGCTCCTCCAGCTGGGTCAAAGCCACGACCAACATAGAAACCTGGGAAACCTGAAACACACACAGGCAACAATACACAAGCCCCAGAGGACATCGGGGTCAAATCCCAGTACGGAGAGCAGCAATAAACAGCATAAGGAAAGCAACTGATAAATATGCACATGCTATGCAAGGGATCAAGGCTACAACCGAAAGCAGGGAGCCAAAGGATCTCAACAAAATCTCAACGGCAAGGTCTGATCAAAGGAACAATCAGTAGTGGCCACGAGATGGTGTACCGAGCATATGGGAGCTACCCACTTGTCTCCAATACACCGTACCAGATGCCAACAAACAACTCCACCTGCTGTTTCTCACTCATGAGATGTTGGAGCTACCCACTCCGCTCATAGCAGCTAACAAACCCAACAGGGAGAATGAGGTACGGGAGTTACCCGCTCAGCCTCCAAGATATACGGGAACTACCCGATCATCCTTGAACACAACATCCTGGTACTCTCAATTCAACAGAACAGTCATAGCTAGCAAACCAGAGCTCAATATGCGTGTATGTAAATGCAACAGCTGATATTATAACACATGCACAAATGATAACAGCACAGAGCATACACAGCTACGCACATAATCCATGCTCGATCCTAAGCCGTAAACAAGCTCACATTCGTACCTCAAATCTTTGGGCAACAATTATTACAAGCAGATTGCCACAATGACGCAGATCCACCACCTGCTAAGCCAACACAAGCAACTGATCAAAGACCGAAGCACAGAACATAGCAGCTGGGAGTTACGGACTCCACCAGCGCTTATCCTACCTCTCTAACTCAACAGAAAGCTCCAACAAGTTTAAAGGTAGGATCTGAACTTACCCCAACAAGCTAGGAGCGAAATCCGATGCTTATGCCAACAGACTACACAAGGGATATGTCTTCGCACACCTCACCAGCTTCAAGCAAACGTTCGAAAACAATATCCAAACGAAGCGTCTCAGCAAGAGGAGTCCAACGCTACCACTCTCGCCCTCGTCGGAGTTGTCTACCATCGACAATCGAAGAAGATAAGGTTCGGTGAACAGTAGCTAGGGTATCACGACAGAATTTGGCAACCGGGAGATATTCTAAGTATGGAAACTGGATACTCAAATCGAAGACCAATTCCTCTCTTATAAGTCAAAGCTGCTCACAGCTGAAAGAAACAGTATCCACCACACAATGACGCAGATCCACCACCTGCTAAGCCAACACAAGCAACTGCTCAAAGACCGAAGCACAGAACATAGCAGCTGGGAGTTACGGACTCCACCAGCACTTATCCTACCTCTCTAACTCAACAGAAAGCTCCAACAAGTTTAAAGGTAGGATCTGAACTTACCCCAACAAGCTAGGAGCGAAATCCGACGCTTATGCCAACAGACTACACAAGGGATATGTCTTCGCACACCTCTCCAGCTTCAAGCAAACGTTCGAAAACAATATCCAAACGAAGCGTCTCAGCAAGAGGAGTCCAACGCTACCACTCTCGCCCTCGTCAGAGTTGTCTACCATCGACAATCGAAGAAGATAAGGTTCGGTGAACAGTAGCTAGGGTATCACGACAGAATTTGGAAACCGGGAGATATTCTAAGTATGGAAACTGGATACTCAAATCGAAGACCAATTCCTCTCTTATAAGTCAAAGCTGCTCACAGCTGAAAGAAACAGTATCCACCACACTTAAGCTATCACTGCTGAAAATCCCGCTCGCAAAACAGATCTTGCAATAGATCTCTCTACGCTACAACAACGATCGTTACTAACTCAAACGACGTCGCAAAGAATTACTGTCGCAACTGGACACGTCACCCCCTAGTCACTGCTGAACACTAACCAACATCTGTTATCAATGCTACAATAGATCTCTCACACAGCTGACGCTAACGAAACTCACAGCTGGGTCTTCTTCGATAATCCAAAACACTGTTGTTCCAACTAACCCAAATGACGACGTAGAACTACTCACTGCTGAAACACGCTAGCGCTCTCTCTACTGCTCAACGACTGCTGATCTCGCTACGACTGCTGAATACAACCACTACTTCTGACGTCACCAATGTTGAGCGCCAACATTCAGCGATAACTTGCGCTAACTGCTGAACAGTGCTCCAGAACTGTTCCAAGGCTGAAACCAAAACCCGATAGCTTCTCCAAGCTCATCAACTTAAAGATGATCTCAATAAAACCCGATTAATTAACTCAATTAATCTTATCAGCTTTCGGGTCTCATATATCACACTACTTGTACTGGCTCAAAAAAGAAACAAATCGGGGCAAGATCAGCCACAGATGGCTGCTGCTTCTCATAGGAGATAGCTTTTTGATACATAGCTATCAATCGATCTGATTCCTCTACCACTTTCCAAGATCCACCAGTTTTCAGCAATCGCCTTATCCATCACGTAGATCTGGTGTTGGTGTTGGATCTGGCAATGACTACACCACGATCTTCAAACAGCCTCGAGTTAATTTGGCGCGTCCAATCCAGTTTATGTGCTCTCATCTGCTCCTTCAATTTCTCCAAAGAAACACAGTGAGCATCTGAAAGAATTTCCAAAACCCGTAAATCAATGGCTGTTGTGGGTGTGCCGGACTCAAAATTTTTATTACTAGCCTCCAAATATTTTCTCAACAACAGCTCCCGATACTTGGCTATTATGTACATCCGTCTCTTCACAGCTGTCTCCAAAGAATGTCAGCCCAGGCTAACATCTGTTCCTCCTTGGCGACTATATCTTTAATTGATTCTAGAACGACTAATCTACGAAGACTGAAAGAATGAAAGAAATGAAGAAACATCTGCTATAACTTTCTCCCTAAGCTGTATAAGAAACTCTATATCAGCACAAATCAAACTGAACATCTCTCGGGCCGGATGCCCTTTTATTGTATCTTTCTCAACAAGGGCCGCCTTCCCCTTATCAGTAACAGCAATCTGAGGAAGACTAGCCTTGTACCAGTCTCCTTCCTTGACTCCCTTAATCTCAATCCCCAGTCCAAACTTGATTTTTGTTGGCTCGGAAGCAGTCACAGATGGCAACATCATATCATCAGTAATCTGTGCCAAGAGATCATCAATGTACATGGACTCTTCATCAGACGTAGATTTTACAGTAAGCGCCAGAACCTTGCTCAAGGGTTCTGTGTCCTCAGAGTCTGTAATCTTCTCCAGGCTCATTTCATCAGCGGCCACTGGCTCTATCTCCTTCTCTTTCTCCTTATCCTTCTCCGTCTCAACCAGATGTCCTTCTTCATTGGAAAACACCTTGAGACTACTATCTTCATCATAATTAGTGATAGCAGAAGCATCTACCTGCTCTCCATCTCAACAGCCGCAGTCTCAGTAATCTCCACCACCACTGGTTCTTCCAAATCTGGTTCCCCTGTCTCAATCGCAGTTGTATCCACAATCACCTGATGAATAATACTCTCAACACTTTCATCATCAGAACCTTTTTGCAATACCAATTTCCTCTTTGGTGCGCATCATCGTTGAGCTTTAGGAGTTGCAGCTGGTACAATATAGATTGGTTCCGGATCTTGTACCACTGGGATCATCGCCAAATCATTTTTTGTGGGAGAAGCTCTCCCCACAGTGGTCCGCTTCTTCTTAGCAACAAGCTCACCAACAGTAGGAGCTGGTCTCCTCTTTGGTGCAGCCTTCTTCACCACTGGTTCATCCGCCACCTTCTCAACAATGATATTCTTGTTCTTTGCAACATATGTGCCAATAGTCTTGGCAGTCATAATCTTGAGGGGCGGGAACTCCTTTGATTCCCCCAAATCCAGGTCTGGTGCACCCTTCAAGAGAATACAGATTTGCATCAAAAATCCTCGTGCTTGCTTGGAATCAGGGGTCACCATATCCTTAAAAATGTTGAATAAAAGTCTGCTCCAATTCACCTTAACACCCCCATGAATAGCAGACATCATCAAGAACCTCTCATGGGTAACAGCATCAAAGGAACTGACCTTGATTGTCACAGTCGTAGCCAAAATGTCATTCAGCAAGCGAAATTCATACTTCATTTCCCTCTTCTTGCAAGAGGTTTTCAGCTGTTCACCTCCCATAGAAAATGCACTCCTTGCATCAAACACCAAATATTTTGTACATCAGTCATCTCTGTCAACCCTTCCGTCGGCAACTCAAATGTTCCAGCAAACACCTCCTCAGTAATCTCAACGGCCTTGCCCTGAATGGTACTGACAACCTTGTCGTCCCTTACAGAAGCATTCTGAAAAAACTCCACCAAGGTAGCTTTGTAGATAGCTGATGAACATCCCAGAAACCCACGGAGTCCAGATGACTCGAGGTCCTTAAACATCTGCACCATTCCCTCATAGTCCATACCATACACTGAGTCGAAATAGATTTGACTTGCATTGTTGATAAGTGAGGATGCCATTGCTGTAGGTTGATTGAACGAAGAAAACACCAAATGATAGTTAATCTGCAAAGAGAAAGCACTGAAAGCAAGAGAGCTCGATAGCAATTTTTCACAAATTAAAGGTTAAAAGTAAATCAAAACGACATATATAAGAGAAAGAATATTAAACGGTACGCGTTTACAGTGTTGATGTGACGTTTTGCATGATGACAACACACGTGTCAATCATCCGATGGCGCAATTAATTTTGAAAAGATTTGAAAAGACTTTTTGAATTTTAACCACAAGGGGAAAGTAAAAACGAGCACCATTTTAGCATTACGTCACAACCTTAGATCTAATACAAATTGATATTCCAGCTGAGGTACTACCAGATCTGATTACTTATAAGCATCAGCTGTATATACTTGAAATATGAATAGATTCAGATCTCATGCATTCAGCTGACTCAGCACTTATTAATTCAGATCTGTTGTTCCCCCTAAAGCTGAGGTTCTCCCAAATCTGAAAGTTTACCGAATCTGAAAATCCACGTTGTTCCCCCTGAACAGTAGACTCAGATCTGAAGTACACAAACGCTGTTTAACCTGGAAAATGTTAGCACAATCATAGATTAAGGCAGTTCTAAGAGACCAAGAATGTTTTGAAAATACAAAAATTTAGCGTCCGGTAGAGGTTTCGTGAAGATATCAGCAACTTGCTGATCTGTAGGCACATATTCCAGCCGAACGTCCTTCTTGAGCATGTGATCTCTTATAAAATGATTCCGAATATCTATGTGCATTGTTCTTGAGTGCAGCACAGGATTCTGGGTGATCACGATGGCACTGGTATTGTCACAGAGAATAGGAGCTTCGGAAGCATCAATGCCGTACTCCTTTAGCTGGTGTTGAATCCATAAAATATGAGCACGGCAGCTTCCAGCCGCTAGATACTCTGCTTCAGCTGTTGACGTAGCAATTGAAGTTTGCTTCTTACTGAACCAGGAAATCAATCGATCTCCAAAGAATTGATAAGTCCCACTTGTGCTTCGCCGATCAACTCTACAACCTACATAGTCTGCATCACTGTAACCAATTAGTTGAAAGCTGGAGTCTTTGGGATAACAAAGACCCACATTGAAAGTTCTTTTTAAATATTTTAAAATCCGCTTTACAGCAATGTAATGCTACTGTTTAGGCTCTGCTTGGAATCTAGCACACATACAGATAGCAAACATGATGTCTGGTCTGCTAGCTGTTAAGTATACCAATGAGCCAATTATACCGTGATACAAAGATACCTCTATGGCAGTTCCAGCTTCGTCTTTGTCTAACTTGATTGAGGCACTCAAGGCTGCTGCTGAGCAATTTTCCATGCCAAATTTCTTCAGCAGTTCTTCGTGCATTTTGCTTGATTGATGAATATTCCATTGTCAAGCTGTCTCACTTGTAATCCCAGAAAGAACGTCAGCTCCCCCGTCATTCTCATCTCGAACTTGTCCTGCATCAACTTAGAAAAATTTTGGCACAGTTTGGGGTTAGTTGACCCAAATATAATATCATCTGCATAAATTTGTACCAACAGGACACGATCAGATTTGACAAATTTAAATAATGTCTTATCGACGGTGCCTATTGTGAAATTATGCTCGATAAGAAATTTTGAAAGTGTATCATACCAAGCTCTGGGTTCTTGCTTCAACCCATATAGAGCTTTATCCAGCTAGTAGACGTGATCTGGATATGTATGATTAACGAAGCCAGGAGGTTGTGCAACATACACTTCCTCAGTTAAGATGTCATTTATAAAGTCACTCTTCACATCCATTTGAAAGACCTTGAAGTCTTTATATGCAGCATATGCAAGAAACATGCGAATTGCTTCTAATCTGGCTGCTTGTGCAAAAGTGTCATCAAAATCTATGCCTTCCATTTGTCTAAATCCTTGAGCTACCAGTCTAGCCTTGTTTCTAATTACTACGTCATCTTCATTCAGCTTGTTCCTAAAGACCAATTTAGTTCCTCTCACTGAATGGTTAGTAGGTCTGGGAACTAGTTGTCATACATTATTTCTCTTAAATTGGCTCTGCCTCTTCAATCAGCTTTGGTTCTATATGCGATATGAATGCTGAATTGAAATACTCATGCATAAGCTGGCCTCGTGTGCGAACAGGAGAGTGTACATTATCTATGATCTGCTCGGGTGGATGATTTCTATTCCACCAAAGATCAAATCCGATTGGATTTGCTCCTTGTTCAGCTTGGATATTTGATTGGTTGGCTTGATCTTGATTTTCTGACACCAATTGATAAGGACTTTGTCCAGATTTGGGTCAGATACCAATTGATAACTTTCGTTGATAGCTTGAGCATCTGAAGCTGGTCTGGATACCAATTGATGTGAATTATCTTGTGCGTTTGTTGCTCCATCACCAGCAGCTGGCACACTAGATGAGATCTGTTCCTATACTTGGTCAACGTTAGTCAAATCAATGACTACTGGGTTACCTATCAGATCTGCTTGTGCGTTATCTTGTGGTGTGTCCAGAGCTGATTGGGGATCAGCTGAGTGTCGCATCTGTGGCACGTCATCATCTGATTCATCAAGGCTGGTTGATTCTAGACGTGAACACAGGTCATGTAAGCTCGTAGCTGAGTTGGATCGAAAGCCGGTTTCGTCAAATACTACGTGAGCTGATTCTTCAACCGTCAAGCTTCGGTTATTGAACACTCTGTAGGCTTTGCTCACTGCTGAGTATCCGAGGAATATACCTGCATCATATTTTGAATCGAAAGCTGTTAGGTGCTTTTTACCGTTATTGTGAATGAAACACATGCACCCAAACACCCTGAAATAAGATATATCAGGTTTCATGCCACTCAAGATCTCATATGGGGTAACCCATGAGTCTTGTTAATCATAGATCTGTTCTGAGTGTAGAAATCTGTGTTAACTGCTTCTGCCCAGAATTTTTGAGAAATTCCAGAATAAGCAATCATAGATCGAGCAGCTTCTTTTAAAGTTCGGTTTCTCCTCTTAGCCATCCCGTTCTGCTGAGGAGTTCTAGCTGCTGAAAGCTCATGCTTAATTCCAATGTCTTCCAGATAAGATGATAGCTTATAGTTTAAAAATTCAGTACCTCTATCAGATCTTATCCGGCTGACAGTACAAGATTTGTCATTTTGTAAACGTTTTAAAAGCTTAATCAGCTGGTCAGCGGTCTGATATTTTGATTTTAAAAACAAAACCAATGTAAATTTAGTAAAATCATTGATGACCCCCATAACCACCTCGAGACCCGATGACCGAACAGCTTACTCAAAGCCCCGACATACGCCACCAAGATCGGGAATAACCCGAGGACCATGCAAGAAGTGACGGGAGTGGGACCGAGGGCTCATGCTCAGTTCAAGAATGCTTCCCGAGGACAGTAACTCGACGTGGTGAAGAGTCCAACCTAGATACGTCTTTTCTTATTTAAAGAATCCTGGGACGATACACCTTTCCTTATTTAGGCAAGAGGATCCCGAGGATCACGGAGGATATTCGCCAAGATATTCTCCTCCGCCGCCTTAGCCCCTCTATAAATACCAGGTACGCACCATTCACTCACAAACACTCATTCTTGCACACTTTTGCACCCAGCATATACATGCTCTCTTTTTCTCTCTCGCACACTGCCTGACTTAATCATCGAAGGGGCTTTACCGGACACACTTCTGGCACCCTCTGACCTGTGATTTGTGGTTGCAGACATCAAGGAGAAGCACCTACTGTCCACCAGTGCCCGATGCTCCCGAGCTTCCCGACGTGGTGGTGTTGGCTCGTCGGTTGAGATAATTTGGCTACATCAATTGGCGCCATCTGTGGGAAACATAGAAGAAAGGATACAAGATGCCACCAAAGAAGACTAGAGCTCAGGGTACTGGAGAAACTAGCAACACGGAGATTACTGCGCAGGGGTAGGAGAACCCCACTCTCCCTGCAGCTCAGATAGCTGAACTAGTAGCAACAACTGTGGCGCAGATACTGGCGAATCGGCCTGAGTCGCACCCATCGTCCGGACAAAAATCTGGGGAGATCAGGAAGCTACAGGAGGAAATCGCCTGCTTGAGAGAAGAGAGGAGCACGGGCCTGACTCCGTCGCCAGATCGAGAGGTACCCTTCTCACCCGAGGTATTGGCTGCCGCACTACCCCAACACTTCAAATTCCCGAGCATAGGAGAGTATGACGGGATGGGAGATCCCGAGGAGCACTTGTCACGATTCGAGAACACAGCACTCCTCCATCAGAATGCTGACCCCATCAAGTGCAGAGTCTTCTTGACCACCCTGGTTCGGTCAGCGCAGCAATGGTTCAACCTCCTGCCTGCCGGAGTATCAAGAGTTTCCAAGATTTTAGCCAGGCATTCCTCCATCAATTCGCCAGTAGCAAGAAGCAGCCTATGACGATGCTTAATTTATTCACAGTGAAGCAGAAGGAACAGGAGAGTCTTCGGAAGTACATCAGGCGTTTCAATAGAACCATTATTGAGGTGTCATCCGCTACACCTGACCTGATAATTGGGGCCTTCACCCAAGGGCTGCGAGGGGGTGATTTCTTCAGATCTCTGGTGAAGAAGCCCTCGAAAACATTTGACGAGCTCCTCACGAAGGCGGAGAAGTATGTGAATGTCGAGGAGATACAATCCTCGAGGAGGATCTACTCGAGGAGGAGTGAACAGAGAGCACCACCTCGGCCAAGTAATGAGAATCGGGCAAAGAGAACCTTGACGAGACTTCCGAGGCAGGAATCCCCTCTGCTGTTGGGATAGTTTTCAGATCGGACGCCGTTGAAAGTAAGCAAGGCTCGGGCCTTGGAAATCTGTGATGAGAGGAAGCTGGTACAACGACCTAGAGGGAGTGAGCGTCCGCCTAGGAATCAGAGGTCAGACAAGTTTTGACAAAGATTATGGCCACACCACTGCAGAGTGTCGGCTCTTAGACCAGGAGTTGGAGTGCATCATCCAGAGTAATCCCGATGTGCGAGCAGCACTAGTTGGAGATAGGTCGCGTCGCTGGGAGAGGAGGCCACCGAGGCAGGAACCCCCTTTGCTGCTAGGGCAGTTTGCGGATCGGACGCCGTTAAAACTAAGCAAGGCTCGGGCCTTAGAAATCTGCGATGAGAGGAAACTGGTGCAGCGGCCTCGGGGGGAGTGAGGGGCTGCCTAAGAATCAAAGGTCAGACAATTTTTCTGACTTCCACAAATATTACAGCCACACCACTGCAGAGTGTCAGCTCTTAGACTAGGAGTTGGAACGCATCATCCAGAGTAATCTCGATGTGCGAGCAGCACTAGTGGGAGATAGGTCGCGTCGCTGGGAGAAGAGGCCTCGGAGAGAAGATAGTGGGCGACACAGTAACAGGACCCCTGGTCGGGAAAGAACACCTCGGCATCAGGACCAGAACCCTCCTCGAGAAGAGCAGCAATCACCTCAACCTTGGGGATTTATCCAAATGATATCGGGAGGATCTACCGACGGGGACTCTACTCGGGCAATAAAGGCACGGTACCGCCGGATGGAAAATATGGAGATTGATACGGGACGCTCGGGACCTACTATCTCATTCGGTCCCGAGGACTTGCCGGTGGATATTGAAGCTTACCATGATGCTCTGGTCACACGGGCAGTGATCGTCAATTACAAAGTAGCCCACATTTTTGTGGATTTCGGGAGCTCAGTCGACGTCCTCTTCAAGGAGACCATAGAGCATATGGATCTAGGGGGATATCGCATGGAGTCGGTGCTAACGCCGCTGTTCGGATTCACAGGCCACTCTCTGCAACCAGTAGGAATTGTTCAATTGCCTCTTTCACTCGAGACAAGAATTCTGTGGAAAACTAAAGTCGTCGAGTTCACTGTGGTAGATGCGCCCTATTCAGATAATGTTATTCTGGGAAGATCCGCCATGGCCGCCTTCATGGTCGTTGCCTCGGCTCTGCATCAGAAGATTAAGTTCCCGATGGGAGATGCTGTGGGCGAAGTACTGGGAGATCGAAAGATGGCCAGGATGTGCTATGTGGAAGAAGTGCGAATCGAGCAGAAGGTGGCAAGAGCTCGGACGCAGGGCTGCCCAGGGGTGTAGAGGGATGCGAGCATCGGGAGCATGATCAGAGACATGCCATCACCCGAGCCTGAAGGAGAGGTACCTTCCCGACCTAGTCGTCAGCAATAGTGCTCACACCATAGATTTTATTTCCTCTCAGTAGGTCTAGACTTTATTATTGCTTGCGAGTTATATCTAAGTCCTATTTCATTATCCTCTGTAAACATTATTTTATGAAATAAAATATCTTTTCCTTGACTTATGATTTTCGCTATCAGACCCTCGGGTGGCAACCCCATTTGAGCACATAGGCCCGACCAGCTCGGCACATAAAGCTCAGTTCCGCACTGGCACCTCCTCGGGTGGCAACCCCACCTGAGCAACAAAGTCCAGTTCCGCACTGGCCACCTTCTACCTGAGCACTAAAGCCCAGTTCCGCACTGGCCCCTTCTCGCGTAGCTCTTCTACATAGACACATAAACCCGACCAGCTCGGCACTTAAAGCCCAGTTCTGCACTGGCACCTCCTCAGGTGGCAACCCCACCTGAGCACTAAAGCCCAGTTCTGCACTGGCCCCTTCTCGCGTAACTCTTCTACGCAGACACATGATCCCAATCAGTCTGGCACTTAAGCCCAATTCTCATCGACGATGTCGAGGGAAGCACCCCCGCCCGAGCACGAAACTCCCGACCAGCTCGGGCATCCAACTTGCAATAACAAAGTCAGGCATGGGCGATCGCCGCACCGAGCATTCCCTCCTTGCGAACTTGACAACTATGGGAGATTAATACTAAGTAGCTCTCGATCGATAGCGCGTGCTCGGGTTACTACGTTCAGTTATGGGTGGTTACGCCTCCTTTGTTCTATTCCGATTATTTTTGGCTACAGATAAGTTATTTATTGCTCGGGTTATCCCACTTAGAGTTTATATCATATGCCCTACTTATTCCCCGAGCAGCGCGGGCTATCTTACAATGTACTTAAGGCGTCGTCATTATAATAAAACAGTTCGAGAGACAAAATGAGAAATGAGATTTCATTAAAACGGCGGAAGTTACACTACAAAAGAAAAGCTAAGTACAACTAAGGCCTAGGGGATCTCGGGGGGATGGCATCGGCCTCGTCCTCCTCCTCTTCCTCCTCCTCCTCCTCCTCGGTCGCTTCTTCATCGGCCATGTCCATCAAGGCCTTCTTAAAATCGAGGAAGGAAGCTGGGCGCTCTTCCTCGGAATAGCCGTTGGCTCGGAACTGAGCCAAGCAGCCTGAGAAGCGAACCTTGAAGTAACCCAAGGCCTTCTTCGCGCACAGGGAGCCAAACTCGGAGGACTTCAGGAAGGCCTCCTTGCCGAGGTCCCATGCGTTGATAGCCTCGCTCCTCAGGCGCTCGGCCTCTTCCTCAGCACGGGCCTTGGTCTCGTCGAGCTCAGCCCTCAATGACACTTTCTCAGCCTCAAGGCCTTCTTCTCGGACCTTAGGGCCGCCTTCTAGGCCTCCAACCTCAGCCCCCGAGTCTCCAATGCCGCCAAATGCGTCTCGGAAGCCCTCGCCTCCTCAGCCCGAGCAGCCTCCACCTCCACCAACCGTGTCTCGAGCTCGGTGCAATGCTCGGTGGTGTCCTCAAAGCTACGGTGGAGGTCGCCTGCATCTTGCTGGGCTCGGGTGAGGCGTTTTATCACCTCGCCTCCCCAATCCAGGGCCTGCATAAGAATCAAGCGTCAAAATACTAACATATGCAGGAGACAAAAACTCGGGAAGATCGGGAGTGTACCGCTGCGAGGTTGGACGAAAATAAGCCCACGGCCTCCGAATTACTGGTGCCCGCCAATCGACCAATGTGCCCGTCCGGGGCGATGTGGCAGAGAAGATTAGTAGCCACAATCCCCGACGGGGACACCACCAGCGAGTCCTCGAAGAAGTTGAGAGTAGGAACTCGATCGGGACTCGTCTCCTTCGTCGGCCCCTCCTTCGGGGAAGAGGCCTCAGGAATGGTGATAACAGGCGTCGGGCCTGGATGCTCCTCGGGCATCGGGATTGGGGGCGTCGGCACCCAAATCTTCTCAGTGGTGGGGGCAGGCTGCGTCTTCGAGGTAGAGGCCACCTTCTTTTTCCTCTGGCGTCGGGCCTCCTTCTCCACGGGAGTGGAGGCCTTCCTTTTCCTCGTCGCCTTCGGGGGCGCGGCTGTCCCCGAGGAGGCCGCCTCAGCCTCCTCCAAAGCCTTCAGCATCTCTACTTTGCCCATTCGTTCGTCTACAAAAGAAGAAACAAGGTAAGAGTTAGTTCGGACAAAGCATGAGCTCGGGTATATATAATGGCACGACTGAGGCAAGACACAACTATACCTAGGTCCCCGACCAGCTCGACCCCCCTCCTGCTAAATCTGAAGAAACATAGAAGATCTTCCTGGATAAGCTCGGGAGCATTATAGCTCTTATCGCGCATGGCGTCGAGGAAGGAGGCCAAGTTGGGGACCGTTCGGGGGCCGAAGGAGTCAAGGTGTACATGTTGTCCCTCCAGGACATCTCGCATTTTCCACGGGTCTCTTTTCTTCCCGACCCGTTTCACAAAGAAGAACCGGCTCATCCATCCCTTGTGAGAGCTCGGATTCCCCTTGATAAATGCATGGTCCCCCTTATGGGACAGACAGAATTTCCCGAGACTCAGCCTCCTCCAAAGCCTTCAGCATCTCTGCTTTGCCCATTCGTTCGTCTACAAAAGAAGAAACAAGGTAAGAGTTAGTTCGGACAAAGCATGAGCTCGGGTATATATAATGACACGGCTGAGGCAAGACACAACTATACCTAGGTACCCGACCAGCTCGACCCCCCTCCTGCTAAACCCGAAGAAACATATAAGATCTTCCTGGATAAGCTCGGGAGCATTATAGCTCTTATCGCGCATGGCGTCGAGGAAGGAGGCCAAGTTGGGGACCGTTCGGGGGCCGAAGGAGTCAAGGTGTACATGTTGTCCCTCCAGGACATCTCGCATTTCCACGGGTCTCTTTTCTTCCCGACCCGCTTCACAAAGAAGAACCGGCTCATCCACCCCTTGTGGGAGCTCGGGTTCCCCTTGATAAATGCATGGTCCCCCTTATGGGACAGATAGAATTTCCCGGGACCTAACCTCTTGACCTGGATAAGCTGCATGAGGACGTATGGGGCGAGGGGAAGATTGTAGTATCGGAGGAGCACGCGCAATGCTAGAAGAAATCTGTAGGATTTGGGCCAGTTGGCTTGGGCTTATCTTAATATGCTGGCAGAGGGCAGCGATAAACCTCGGGAGAGGAAACCAGAGACCCATCTCCAGCTGGTTAATATAAAAGGTGTGGAAGCCCCGAGGAGGACGATGAGCCCTCTCCTCGGGGCCAGGAAGGACTACTTCGAACTTGTCGAACATCCCGCCCTTCTCCTTGATGAAGGAGATGTCCGACGACCTAAGGTTGGAGGATTTCTCCTCATACCAAGGGGCTCTCGTAGACCCTAATTCGGCCCGATCAGGGAGCCAGGGCTCCTTGGCCTAGGGACTCCCGTGCATGCCATCTATTGAATTGGCTACACTTCTAACTACACTCTCCGTGGAAGAAGACATTCTCAGAAGACTTACTTGCGAGTTTGAAAATAGGAGGTTGGGAAAACATGTTCTGGCTTGGGAACAAGAGGGAATTTTGACAGAGTAACGGTGTGTTAGAATGAAAAAGTGATAAATGAGCGAGAGACGTCGAAGTATTTATAAGAATCTGAGGATGATCGTGACTGCCCGATCTCACACCTATCAACGGTCCAAATTACCTCGGGAACTCCAACGGTCACCTCGGTCGTCAGACCCCTTTAATCCTGATCGTTCGTTGGAAACTTATCAAGGGCTGCAATGCAGCGTCACACGAATTATGTTTTCTCCCAAAAGCACAACCTGACCTCAATCTAGCCGTCCACGTGTCTCTTTATCGACGGTCGAAGTACAACGTCACGAGGATCATAGTTTTCTTCAAGTTTGTGGATTTCACCTCGGGTCCTGACCTCAGGTGCGTTTACTCCTATACTTCAATCCTTCGTCTAGGACTCACGGTGGGGGATACTCCTGATGCCCTCCATAAACACCTCGAGACCCGAGGACCGAACAGCTTACTCAAAGCCCCGACATACGCCACCAAGATCGGGAATAACCCCAGGACCATGCAAGAAGTGATCGGGAGCGGGACCGAGGGCTCATGCTCAGTTCGAGAATGCCTCCCGAGGACAGTAACTCGACGTGGTGAAGAGTACAACCTAGATACGTCTTTCCTTATTTAAAGAATCTTGGGACGATACACCTTTCCTTATTTAGGCAAGAGGATCCCGAGGATCACGGAGGATATTTGCCAAGATATTCTCCTCCATCGCCTTAGCCCATCTATAAATACCAGGTACGCACCATTCACTCACACACACTCATTCTTGCACACTTTTGCACCCAGCATATACTTGCTCTCTTTTTCTCTTGCGCACACTGCCTGACTTAAGCATCGGAGGGGCTTCGCCGGACACACTTTAGGCACCCTCTGACCTGTGATTTGTGGTTACAGACATCAAGGAGAAGCATCTACTATCCACAATGCCCGACGCTCCCGAGATTCCCGACGTGGTGGTGTTGGCTCGTCAGCTGAGATAATTTGGCTACATCAATCATCAACAACAACCAGGGTGTAATTTATTCCCCCTAAGCTTGTTACGGGTATAGGACAAAAAAGATCCATATGTAAAAGCTCTAAGCTTCGGGAAGAACGTTGACCGTTTTTCTTTTTAAAAGTATATCAAATTGTTTTCCCAGCTGACATGCTACACAAATCTTGTCCGTAGAAAAATTTATTTTGGGAATACCAGAAACCAATTCAAGCTTACTCAATTTGGCAAGTCTTTTGAAGTTCAGATTGTTCATCCTCTGGTGCCACACCCAGCTCTTGGAAGATTTAGCTGCTATGAAAATCTGTTCAGATCTCATCTGCTCTGACCAGTTGACAATATAGGTATTCCCTGATCTGTTACCTATCAATACTGTCAGACCATCAGAGTTTTGAACTGTGCATGTGTGCTTTTGAAAGTTAACTGCGTAACCATTGTCACATAGCTGACTTATGCTAATTAGATTATACCATAAATTTTCAACGAGTAAAACATCAGATATTGAAATGTTACCATGGATAAGCTTACCCTTACCCACAGTGTTACCGTGAGAGTTATCACCAAACACAATCTTAGCTCCTTGTGCGGTGTCAAATCTTATAGCAGCTTTGGATTTCCAGTCATATGTCGTGCACAGCCGCTATCCAGATACCAGATGATAGATTCTTCTGCAATTTGTACTTGTTGATCTGCAATCAAGAAAACAAATTTTTGGTACCCAATTTTACTTGGGTCCAGATAGGATTACCCCTTTCGGGACCCATACTTGAATTACTTTGATAGTCTTCCCAGTATGGATATCTACTAGGGTTCGTGCAGAAACATTGTGAGATATGTTGAGCTTTGGCACTTTGACCATTCAGATCTCTCTAGGGCTGAACTTTTACCCATACAGATATTGCCTTCATCGAACCATGCCTTCGCTGGTTAGGAACAGACGACTTAGGACCAGCTTTCGCTTTGTCTTTATCAAGTCTGTTCTTTAGCCAACTGGGCTTGTTGTCTCAGGCTTGGTATAACCAATACCAGCTTTGCCTTTATAGTTCAATTGCCTAGTGTACTGGTCATCGTACTTCACCGACTCACATGTGTCATGTGTCACACTGGCTTTGACAAATTTCATTTTATTGAACTTGTCATAGGCCAGATATGACTGAGTACTGGTTTCCCCAGATCTGCTTTCTCCAACGCTGAAACCTAAGCCAGTTTTATCATTCAGTGGCTTCTGAGTCTCATGCAGCTTTCCCAAGGAAACTGAAGATTTTGTCCAGGAGATCATCACATGATTTAATCTCTAGTTTTCAGATGTTAGCTCACAAGACTTATATCTCAAAAATTCATTCTCGATATTCAGCTTACTCAACTCTGTTTGTAATCTGTCAGAATCCCCAAGCTGAGTAGTGCTTGGTTCAACTGAACTACTTTTCAAACATCCATTTTCAGCTTTGATTTTCTCGAATGTCTGAGATAGCTTACGGTACTTATGGACCATTTCATTGAGTGTGTTGATAAGGTCCTCTCATGTAAATTCAGTATTGGAAAAGTCGAATACCTCATCTTCTGTATTTTGGTTTTCCATCAGGCAATGAACTTATTCTTGCTCACTATCACTGGATGAGGAGCTTCTTGATGTAGTCTCTGAATCTGAATTTGCCCAGTTCTTGTTACTCTCCTCAGCAACAAGTACTTTTCTATCATTGTTTATGTTGGGCCTCTTTTCAGATCTGGTCCTCCTTCTTTCTGTGGACCTTCTATCATCCTTCTTGGATCTATCATCTTTCTTCTTGTCATCCTTCTTGGGCCTATTGCAATCTGCTGCGAAATGCCCTGGTCTGCCACAAGTATAACAGTTCAAATCAGTAGATATCTTTTCAGATTTTTATAATTGAAAGAAGGGTTAAGAGGTCTTCTCATGAATTTCCCAAACTTCTTAACGAAGAGGGACATGATGTCATTGCTGATCTGCTCAGCAGTCTTGCTTGGTGAGCACTGTTCAGATGTCGTTGCTGCTAGAGCTTTGGTTGGTTGTGATGTTGATGGTCCAGCCTCAGATCTGGTCTCCAGCTCAAACTCGTAGGCTTTCAAGTTAGCAAACAGATCATGTAGCTCAAGCTTGTTCAGATCTTTGGACTCCCTCATCGCCATTGTCTTGACATCTCATTCTCTCGGCAGCGCTCTCATCACCTTGAGAGCCAACTCCCAGTTACTGTACTCTTTCCCAAGACTGGTCAGCTCTATCACCACAGCACTGAATCCCTCATCAAACTCAGCCATGGTCTCTCCTTCTCTCATCTTAATGGATTCATAATTCTGCTGGGCAACGGTCAATTTGTTCTCCTTAGTTTCATCATTGCCTTCGCAGATTTGCGTCAACTTCTCCCATATTTCCTTGGCAGTAGCGCAGGTTCTAATCTTGCTAAACATATTCTTGTCCAGCGTCTTATAAAGAATGTCCTTCGCCGCGTTATCCAGATTTTCCTTTTTCTTGTCCTCAGGTGTATATCCATTCTGTTGGATCTGTTTTATATATCAGAATCTAAGCTTTGATTCACACAAAATATGCTTCTATCGTACTAACGGCTTTTGTGATATGTGCAGTGCACGTGATTAAGGAAACAGAGAGATATGAAAATTGGATCAGTGAGGGGATAACCAATCTGGTCGAGTTGAAGATATCTTTGTTGGTTCAGTAAGGGGACGTCCGAGCTGGAACAACACT
The DNA here is from genome assembly GCA_001598015.1 of Dorcoceras hygrometricum. NCBI lineage: Eukaryota > Viridiplantae > Streptophyta > Magnoliopsida > Lamiales > Gesneriaceae > Dorcoceras > Dorcoceras hygrometricum. The sequence continues at coordinate 90,133 of KV013358.1, forward strand.
GTCTTTACCAGGTCGTAGAAGACTTCAAGCTTGTCAACCAGATTGGTAAAGGAGAAGAGTATTTCAAGCGCAGAATCAAGAGCGGAGTTGAAGTGCAGAGGATGAAGCGCAGAATTACTCAAGTGCAGATCAAGTGCAGCGCACAAGGGCAGTGATTGAGTGCGAAGACAGGTACAAGCACAGTGATCGAGTGCAGATCCGATCACCAGCGGAGTACAATATACCTCACTGAACGACCAGCTGAAGGACCATATGGGAGGTCAGCAAGGAATTTAGAGCTGTTTCAACGAGAAAATAGACTAGCTCGAGGTGCACACCTTGGACGAGGAAGAATCTGCATGCTAGTGGGGCACTCGACTAGTCTTCATTTAACCAAGATGGTTCACCTAAGAAAACCAGCTTGGGGAACAGCTCAAATGAAGAATCTGCTCAGATACAAGAATCATATTGGAAACCAGCTGGTTAAGGACAAACCAGCTGGAAAGGATCTTCAGGAGCATATCGTGTGAGAAGATTTCTTAGCTCTGAAGATGATGAAGGTCAGCTCAAGAGAAGATCAGCTGACAAGATCAAATCAGAAAGGTTTCTCAAGAGCGGTTGCAAAGCAATAGGAGAAGGAGAGAGCTCTGAACGATTTGAAGAGGCAACCAGCTCAAACAAGACCAGCTTGATGCAGATCAGATTGATGAACAGGCTGGCAAGCTAGTTAAAGTCAAACCAGCTCAAATGGCATGGCAGATGCCATCAAATACACGAGCAAGAAGATTTGAATACAATTCTATACGACAAACATTGTTTAGTATTCAAATCGACTTGCTTGTATTGTCATCTCGGAACAGTACTCACGTGATTAAAGTGAAGAAAAGCCTGTGACGCATTTATTGACAAAGGACTCAAAGTACAATAGTGTCAGAAGACCTTTCAACGTCTGCTACCTTGTGTCCAACGGGCAAATCTCTGCGCAAGGCTATAAAACAGAGCACAAGCAGCTGAATGAAGAGATCTGAGAAGAGCGAAGTCAAAACAATGTTTGTGCGAACCAAAATGTAAAGATGAGAAGAACGTGCAACACTGAACCTGGGAAGACAATGAAAAACCAGCTCGAACTAGGAGAACTTCCCAGGGTGTGTGAGATTTAATCATTGAGAGACCATGCTTACACTGTAAATCTCACACACGATTCACTCACATATACTTTGAGAGAGCTGATTAGATTGGCTGAGTGAATAAAATCATACGACTTCCATTGTATTATTTGGACATAGACTTTAAACAAGTCTAGTTGTCTTTCGCACTGAGACGTTAAACAAGTGTATGTAGTCTTTCGCACTGAGACAGTAAAGAAGTGTAGCCTTTCTCAGATTAGATTGGCTGAGTGAATAAAATCATACGACTTCCATTGTATTATTTGGACAGAGACGTTAAACAAGTCCAGTTGTCTTTCGCACTGAGACGTTAAACAAGTGTATGTAGTCTTTCGCACTGAGACAGTAAAGAAGTGTAGCCTTTCTCACTGATGCAGTAAAGAAGTGAGTTAGACACACGCAGCTTGTGAGTTGGTGTGCAGTGGTGTGGCTAGGAGTTCTTGCGGCTGCGGGTCATAGGAGTGGGTTGCAGCGAGGGTCGTTGTAATCAAAGTCTTCTAGTGGATCCTTCCCGTTGCGGAAGAAGGGAAGACGTAGGAGATTCAGCTCCGAACTTCCATAAACAAATCAGCGTATCTTTCTTTACTGATTTCAGTATTTGCATATTCACGCATTGCATATTTGTCAAACGCATAAAACTGTTTAAGTGAGCTTTCGAACTTTAGAGTGCAGTTTGAGTTATTTCCGCATGACTCTTGTTCATTAATCAATCTGTATCTCGGTGCATAAGTATTCAAGAACACTGAGCTATTGCAGCTCAAGATAAGTTAACCAGATCATTCGGCTGTGTGTCGAGCTGGTTTCAGCATCCAGCTGAAACCAGCATGTTTAGCGCTTGCTTTGTATCAAGCTGGTTTCAACAATCAGCTGGAACAGTTTGGTTATCGCAACCCAGCTTCAATGACTTGCTGAATCCTATGTCTTATCATTTTATATGGTTACACCCTCTAAAGTGCCGATTACTGTCAAAATAACAAGTATATAGAGGGTAAGTCGATCCTAATAAGTGGTATCAGAGCAGGTTGTTCTTCAATAGTGCTTTTTCTTTCGAAAAATGTCTTTAAAACAGTTTTAAAACAAGTCTACGCTCTGATATCATTCGAAAGCCTGTTTATGTTACAAAACGTTTAAGATTTTAAGACTCATTTCATATGGATAAGGGGAGGAATGTTTATTTAATTGCATAGCGATTTCTCGTAAGGAAAGAGCGGCAACATCTCTTCCGACGATCTGACAGATTGCGCGAGATCTGTGGATGCCAAGATCTCTAAGGTTGCGCGAGGCTAAACCTTAGGGAAAAATGGAAGAGATTCTACGGATTGAATCATCTATTGCTCCACTGGTCCTAATGAATGAGAGTTTTAAGTGGCAAAGATTTTTCAAAATCTCATGCATTCATACCGTTTTCGACAAACTGTCCTCCCGTGCATAAAAGTCATTTTTTTAAATAAAATCACCCCATGTTCTGTTGAGGGGGAGTTTGTTTTAAATATTAAGGGGGAGACAAGATTTCAAACCCTTTTTGATTCCCACAAAAAGGGGGAGAAATGTTTTCACACATAAACATACGTGCATATGTTTATCCAGATTTTGTGTAAATCAAAAAGGGGAGATTGTTGGATCTGTTTTACAGATCAGAATCTAAGTTTTGATTCACACAAAATATGCTTCTATCGTACTAAAGGCTTTTGTGATATGTGCAGTGCACTTGGTTGAGGAAATAGAGAGATATCCAAACTCGAACAATGAGGGGACGCCCAAGCTGGTTGAGTTGAAGATATCTTTGCTGGTTCAGTAAGGGGATGTCCAAGCTGGAACAACACTGTCTTTACCAGGTCGTAGAATACTTCTAGCTGGTCAACCAGATTGGTAAAGGATAAGAGTATTTCAAGCGCAGAATCAAGAGCAGAGTTGAATTGCAGAGGATGAAGCGCAGAATTACTCAAGTGCAGATCAAGTGCAGCGCACAAGGGTAGTGATTGAGTGCGAAGACAGGTACGATCGCAGTGATCGAGTGCAGATCCGATCACCAGAGGAGTATAATATACCTCGCTAAACGACCAGCTGGGAGGTCGTCAAGGAATTTAGAGTTGTTTCAACGAGAAGAGAGACTAGCTCGAGGTGCCCACCTTGGACGAGGAAGAATCTACATGCTGGTGTGGCACTCGAGTAGTCTTCATATAACCAAGATGGTTCACCTAAGAAAACCAGCTTGGGAACAGCTCAAATGAAGAATCTGCTCAGATACAAGAAGCATATTGGAAACCAACTGGTTAAGGACAAACCAGCTGGAAAGGATCTTCAGGAGCAGATCGTGTTAGAAGATTTCTTAGCTCTGAAGATGATGAAGGTCGGCTCAAGAGAAGATCAGCTGACAAGAGCAAATCAGAAGGGTTGCTCAAGAGCGGTTGCAAACAAGAGGAGAAGGAGAGAGCTCTAAACGATTTGAATAGGCAACCAGCTCAAACAAGACCAGCTTGATGCGGATCAGATTGATGAACAGGCTGGCAAGCTAGTTAAAGTCAAACCAGCTCAAATGGCATTGCAGATGCCATCAAATCCACGAGCAAGGAGATTTGAATACAATGCTATACGACAAACATTGTTTAGTATTCAAATCGACTTGCTTGTATTGTCATCTCGGAACAGTACTCACGTGATTAAAGTGAAGAAAATCCTGCGACGCATTTATTGATAAAGGACGCAAAGTACAACAGTGTCAGAAGACCTTTCAACGTCTGCTACCTTGTGTCCAACGGGCAAATCTCTGCGCAAGGCTATAAAACAGAGCACAAGCAGCTGAATGAAGAGATCTGAGAAGAGCGAAGTCGAAAAAGTGTTTGTGCGAACCAAAATGTAAAGATGAGAAGAACGCGCAACACTGAACCTAGGAAGACAATGAAAAACCAGCTCGAACTAGGAGCACTTCCCAGGGTGTGTGAGATTTAATCATTGAGAGACCATGCTTACACTGTAAATCTCACACACGATTCACTCACATATACTTTGAGAGAGCTGATTAGATTGGCTGAGTGAATCAAATCATACGACTTCCATTGTATTATTTGGACAGAGACGTTAAACAAGTCTAGTTGTCTTTCGCACTGAGACGTTAAACAAGTGTATGTAGTCTTTTGCAGTGAGACAGTAAATAAGTGTAGCCTTTCTCACTGAGGCAGTAAAGAAGTGAGTTAGACACACGCAGCTTGCGAGTTGGTGAGCAGTGGTGTGGCTAGGAGTTCTTGCGGCTGTGGGTCGTAGGAGTGGGTTGCATCGAGGGTCGTTGTAATCAAAGTCTTCTAGTGGATCCTTCCCGTTGCGGAAGAAGAGGAGACGTAGGAGATTCAGCTCCGAACTTCCATAAACAAATCAGCGTATCTTTCTTTACTGATTTCAGTATTTGCATATTCACGCATTGCATATTTGTCAAACGCATAAAACTGTTTAATCGAGCTTTCGTACTTTAGAGTGCAGTTTGAGTTATTTCCGCATAAATCTTGTCCATTACTCAAATGTATCTCGGTGCACAAGTATTCAAGAACACTGAGCTATTGCAGCTCAAGGTAAGTTAACCAGATCGTTCGGCTGTGTGTCGAGCTGGTTTCAGCATCTAGCTAGAACCAGCATGTTTAGCGTTTGGTTTGTATCAAGCTGGTTTCAACAATCAGCTGGAACCAGTTTGGTTATCGCAACCCGACTTCAATGCCTTGCTGAATCCTGCGTCTTATCATTCGATCTAGTTACACCCTCTAAAGTGCCGATTAATGTCAAAATAACAAGTATATAGAGGGTAATCGATCCTAACACATTCTTGTCTTTTCTATCCACTAAGGAGCACCAGCTGTGATTGCCATTGCCGTATTAGCCTTCATTATCTTCATGGGTCCATCTGTAATGATGTACCACATGTCATCATCTTGCGCAGCTAAATGGTCTTGCATCCTTATCTTCCAGTCATAGTACTCCTCCTTGGAAAACATAGGAATTTTGTTGTGAGAAGATGACATTTTTCAAAATATATGCACAGAAGATAGAACTGTTCAATAACTGAGATGCACAGGCTCTGATACCAATTGATAGGATCAATGGGATCGAAAAAGTGTTTAAAATGAGTTTAGGAGTTCAGAAGGGGGGTTTGAATAAACTCCTACTATTTTTATTTTTAGAAACCTTTAAAACTGTTTTACAAGCCTCGCTTAACTCAGATCTGAGTTACCAGATCTGAGGCTCTCAGTTCTAAGTTGTTCTCTCGGTTAACAATTAATGTGCGGAAATAAATCGATTGAGCAGTGAACAGTTATGTAAAATAAATAAGATGCAATAAATAAAAGGGCAAGGGTTGAGAATTTTTTTGTGAAAGTTCGGATCTGAAGATCCTACGTCTTCCCTTCTTCCTTTTCAGGAAGGTTCCACTAGAAGATTTGGTGAACACAGCCTCTATCTACACCCGATCACTGAGCCTCACTCCAAGTGAACTCCTACCTAATTCTACTACACACAGATAACACTGCTGGGTTACAATCAACGTAATTTTCGAACTGCTTCAAGAAGCACGTTCGTTACAGACTCAAATCTGAATATACAATGAACACGATATAGTTGAGTACTATAAATCTTCTGGTTTCTAAACAATGAAAACCTGTTTACAAAATTAAACCAGAAGATATCTCGAAAATTTATCTAATGAGAACTTGAATGAAAAAGTTCTTCGAGATTGAACACTGGGACTTAGAGAATTTTTGAATAAGCGCTTGAATATTCCCAGATAGATTAGAATATTGGAGTGTTGAGAGCTTTTTCAAAATCACCAAAAACATAAGAAATGTCCGAGAGTGAAGCGAGAATGAGAGAGTGAGAGAGAGCTTCTTCGTTTGAAATCTCCAGCTATTTATACTCTCCCATCTTCAACGGTCATTAATTAGCCAGTAGACACAAACCAAGTTTGCATATCTTCATCGTATCACCGCATTAAATGCTCCATTAATGCTATGAAAAAGGTTGTCTGCGTTGGTCAGAGTTGAGTTGACTTATATACCAAAGTAGGTACCATCTTCAACGGTCATTAATTAGCCAGTAGACACAAACCAAGTTTGCATATCTTCATCGTATCACCGCATTAAATGCTCCATTAATGCTATGCAAAAGGTTGTCTGCGTTGGTCAGAGTTGAGTTGACTTATATACCAAAGTAGGTAAACATCGGTTGTACCAAATCTACGTACTGTGCAACTATACTCAAAATAGCTCTGATCTTGTCTCTTCAATTCAAATTGTCTAACAGGCTTTTTCTGCTTAAATCGTGACCGTTGATTTCTCTCAAATAGTCATCTAATAACATCTGAATAAATCTGAAGCTTGCAACTGTTTTAGCACGGAAAACTGAAATATGCTCTCTTTCTCTTTTTGTACTTTACACGATCAATACTCTCTGTCAGATCTGAAATCATCGTATAAAAGTCATACTGAGATCTGAACTTTCCTCCTTTTTGATTTCTTCAACAAGTAACTCTGTGAGATCTGAAATCTTATATCTTTTACGAATATATTCCCCTTTTGTAGAATCATAAATCTGCCAGATCATAACTAAATATCTGAAAAACTATTATATGATCTGACTTATGTTCCCGAAATCTGACAAATAGTAACTGACAATACTCTGAAAGGATTTTGCTCAAAACTGAGTCCGTTCTCATCTGATAAGCTCGGATCTGAAATATACCTTCTAAACAAATATAACTGGATCTATTACAGTAGCCTTTGAATAAAATCTGATACCCTCTGATCTGAAGTCCTTAACTCGATAACTAGAATGCTCGACCCAATTACTTAAATAACCCGAGTACCCAAATCTGAAATACTCTGATCTGAAATATTCAACCTGAATCAGTGAGATCTGAATTTTCCCGTTAAACACTCTTCGCTATTCTCTGATCTGATAACTTATCCTGTTAGCTCAAATCTGACAAATGCTCTTCCCGAATACTAACAGTCCAGATCTGAAATGCTTCCTCCTCTTCTGTGAATACTTACTATCTAGATCTTAGTCTTAATTTCAGTTTTTAGTCTTGTTTTCGTTATCACTAAAACTTATAAATTTATCTTAACAATCTAATAACCACGAATAACTCCCGCCAAAGCTGGAAACCACAAACAACTCTTGTCTACATAGAATTGCTCCTACCAGCATACGCCTAAGCTGATTTCCACTAACTAGCGCGGCACAACACGCACGATCTGAAGAAATCAGCTCAGGGCGCCTAGAACATCCCCAAGATAATCCATCTATTTAGCTCCTAACATCCTACTCTAATACATCAAAATCTCAGAGCTGATCGCTTCTACGCTATTTTCCCATAAACAGCACACAATCGAAACCCGCGAAACGCCAACAAAGCAGTTCAGTCAAAATTGTTCCACTCAGATCAGCTCACGCATGATCTAATCCACGCTAAACCTGATTAATCTTCCTAGTTAATCCTCTAATCTTCAAGACTTCACATTTCTCACCCACTAGAAAAGGATTTTGTCCTCGAAATCAAGCAAAAAAACTCCTGAACTCAAACTAAATACCAATACTGAACGAAACACCAGCACAACAACAAAAGCCAAAACTGATGCACCTACGAAAACAGCACAACAACCAGCAACTCTACAACTCATAGAACAGCTACTAACCAAGATTTCAAGACAACATAGCCGATAAAAGTAAGCAGTTACATGAGTTAATACAATGCATCTCAAACAGACGAGGCCACTCCTACCGCAACTTCGCCTCTACTTCCCATGTAGCTTCTTCTCTCACATGCTTGCTCCACTGGACCATCACCAAAGGAATGGTTTTGTTCCTGAGCTGCTTCTCCTTTTAGTCCAAAATCTGCAAGGGATACTCAACATAAGTCAAGGTTCGATCCAGCTCCACCTCATCAGCTTGCAGCACATGAGAAGGATCCGGCTCGTACTTCCTCAACATAGACACATGAAACATGGTATGAAGTGAGGACAGCTTGGGCGGCAGTAGTAAATGATAAGCTAAGCCGATCCTCTCTACAACTTCAAAAGGTCCGACATAACGAGGTGCTAGATTTTCCTTGAGTCCAAACCTCATAACACTTCTGAAAGGAGAAACCTTCAAGAAAACTTGATCACCAACCTGAAATTATAGAGGCCTACGCCATCTGTTCGCATAGCTAGCCTGGAGTTCCTGAGCTTCCTTCATTATCTTGCGGATCATATCGACATGCTCTCTCATATGCTGAACAAACTCAGGCAAGGATAACTACTTCTCCCCAACTTCTTCCCAACAAATCGACGATCTGAACTTCCTACCATACGATGCTTCAATTGGTGCCATTCCAATAGACTCTTGGTAGTTTTTATTGAACGCAAACTCCATCAAAGACACGGAATCCTGCCAGCTTCCACTGAAGTCCATCACTACAGCTTGCAACATATCTTCCAAGGTCTGAATAGTTCTCCCGGATTATCCATCGATTTGAGGGTGATTTGTTGTACTCATAGCCAATTTAGAACCTAGAGCTATTTGCAAACGCTTCCAAAATCTGGAAGTAAACCTTGAATTCCTGTCTAAAACTATGGACACCGGCACTCCATGCAATCTTACCAAAAAATCGATGTACAGTCTCGCCATTTTCTTCAGAGAACACATCATGTCGTAGGGAATGAATGGGCTGATTTAGAAGTCGATCAATCACAACCCAAACAGCATCACATCCTCGGCTAAAACGAGGCAAGTGGGTCATGAAATCCATGGCTATGTGCTCCCAATTCTATTGGGGCACCTCTGAGATCTGCAACATATCATCCTATCCGCCTTGACCTGCTGGAAATTCATACATCAAGCCACAAATTCAGTAGCATCATCCTTCGTACCTTCCCACCAATAGTGTGATTTCAAAACGTGGTACATATTTCTCACACCAGGGTGGAAATTGCGGCGACTACAATGAGCTTCTGTCAATATCATCTCCCTCAAGTCGATAAGGTTAGGTACCACTAACCTACCCCTAAACCTCAAGCACCCATCAGAAGCAACAGAATACTCATCCAACTGACCTCCTTGTGCCTTCAACTTCAACTCATGGATGTACGGGTCAGTTCTCTGTGTTGCCTTGATGTTTGACACAATCTACGGTTCGACCTGAAAAGATGAAACCACGAAGTAATCATCGCATGGGTAAAATCGTCGACCCGTCATCCCCAAATGCTCATCGAATTTTGAGATACTCAGAGATGCAAGCATCGAAACTTGGGCTTTATAGCTAAGGGCATCGGAAAAAAGATTCATCCTCCCAGGTTGATATTGTATCTCGCAATCAAAGTCCTTGAGCAGCTCCATCCACTTGCGATGCCTCATGTTAAAATCAGACTGAGAGAAGAGATATTGTAGACTCTTGTGGTCGGTGTAAACCACAAGTTGCACACTATGAGACTTGTGTTTTCGCAATCAGGTGTTGCTCGGGTTGAAACCAGCTGGTAGTAAATGCGTGTGTTGAAGTCATCGAATTTGCCTAAGTGTTGGAATCAGCAGTTGAGATGCTATCAGCTGTCGAGAGAGAGATATTTGTTCGGGTTTTGCATCAGTCGATGAGCGACCGTGTCAGTTGTTGGTATTTCAGCTGTTGTGTTTTGGTAGGAAGCAGCAGCAATGCTGACGTGGATTTCAGTAGTTGGTATTTTAGTTGCGATGGTCAGCAGAGAGCGCTAAGGGACCCTGGAGCGACGGAGTTTTGTGAACAGGAACCAGCTGTTGGTTTTGCTAGCATGTTTCTTGTTGGGTATCGAAACTACGTCGTTCAGTTAAGTTGGAACGACAGTGTTTTGGATTAGCGCTAGGAGCTTCAGCTGTTGGTGTATTAGCGTGTATCCAGCTGTTGCGAGAGACCAGCTGTTGCGAGTGATCAACTGTTGGTTAGCGATCAGCAGTGGCTAGTGAGCGATGTGTCCTATGGTGACGTGTCCCTCTGCAACGTCGTTTGGTTAAGTTGGTGCGACGCCGTTTAGCTATCAAAACTACGTCGTTCAGTTAAGTTGGAACGACAGTGTTTTGGATTAGCGCTAGGAGCTTCAGCTGTTGGTGTATTAGCGTGTATCCAGCTGTTGCGAGAGACCAGCTGTTGCGAGTGATCAACTGTTGGTTAGCGATCAGCAGTGGCTAGTGAGCGATGTGTCCTATGGTGACGTGTCCCTCTGCAACGTCGTTTGGTTAAGTTGGTGCGACGCCGTTTAGCCTTAGCGTTGTTTAAGATATTCAACTGCTGGTTGATTTAACAGCGATGACAACTTTTTTTGTCGGTGGAATCTGTTCCTGTTTCTGTCAGCTGTTGAGTAGTGTATTTAATAGAAATTTGGGTCTTCGATTTTATATGATATCCCATACTTAGAATATTTTCCCCGATTTCCCAACCTCTGTCGCGAACCCTAAGTAATGTTCATCACGTTGGTTTTCCGTCAATTCCCGACGATAGACCGATCTGTTGGAAGTAAGAGTTGAAGCTTTGGACTCCTCTTTCTACGGTGTTTCATCCTATACCACTTTTGGAGGTTGTGGTTAGCTGGAGGCAGAATCGCGAAGATGCTCCAACGTTCGTGTGTTGTGTCGTTCAGGTAGCACTTCGAGTTAATTGATAAGATCTTACCTTAGGCTTTTATTTGAGCTTCCTGTTGAGTTAGGAAGGTGGGATTATTGCTGGTTGAGTGTAGCACCCAGTTTTTGATTCTGTGTTAGCGTCCCTGAGAATTATGCGTGTTGTTTAGCAGGTTTCAGGCCATATTTCTCGGGACCCCGTTTGTGGTAATTGTTGCACAAAATATCGAGGTACGGATTTGAGCTTGTTATAGCTTGGAATTGGCGTGGGATATTATGTGAGGTTGCTGGTATGCAATTGCTGTATATTCTGTGTTGTCGACTGTTTGCATACATGCATTATTCACGATCATTTCTGCTATCTATTGCATCGTACCTTGTTGTATTGTTGTTGTTCTGTTCTTACCAGGATGCGAGGGCGAGCGGCAATACCGCACTCTCATCTCCCTGCTGGGATTTGTTAGCCCTCATGCGCCGAGTGGTTAATTACCACATTTCATGAGTTTGGCAATGACAGGTTGAGTTGTTTAATGCATCTGGTATTCGGGTGTGGTGTAAAGATGAGCGGGTAATTCCCGTATGCTTGTACACACACCAGTGGCCACCATTCGTTGCAGATCATGTTGAGCTGTGCTTGAGTTCCTTGGCTCCCTTTATTCGGTTGAAGCCTTCAGCTGTTGTTCTGTGTCTCATGCATAGCATCTGCATTTTATCTTATGCTGTTCTTTAGCTATTTCAGTTGCTCTCCATACTGGGTTTTGACCCCCATGTCCCTCTGGGGCATGGTTTGTTTTGTTTGCCTGGTTGTCGTTCAGGTTTCCTAGGTTATTCAGCTGGTCGTGGAGTTGGCCCGGCTGGAGGTGCCCCATGTTGGGGATCCGGATCCGCCCCCCGGCTAGGCAGCGAAAGAACAGAAAACAGATGTCGGGAGACGATCAATACGAAAAATTGAATAACAAACTACGACATTCATAGGATGTTTAGGTGACTACCTTGCTGGCACTTGTGCCTGGCTCCAACGTAGTTACAATAACGTCGGCTCTTCTCGGTAGATTGCGGTAGATATCGCCAATCCGGTCCACGACCAGAAACAAGACTCCTTTGTCAGCCTGCACTAGAAGGACTGACGAGATCAGCACGAACGGATTCTCCTCGTCGAATTGGCCGGAAACAATTTCCGGCGAAGACGGGAGGCGGCGGCGGCGGCGGCGGCTTGAGA
>KV013359.1:0-74559 GCA_001598015.1 Dorcoceras hygrometricum
CCACTTTTGGAATCCTCGGAGAGATGTTCCCGAGTAAGCTTTTACGAGCAAGTTTTTCCCGAACATACTTTCCCGAGTACGGTTCCCGTGAGAACATACTTTCCCGAGTACGGTTCCCGTGTTAGCTCTTTCATCTATTGGTAGGGGCATATGTTCCCGAGTACGATTCCCGCGTAAGCTTTTTGATCTTTTGGCATCAAAATTTTTTTTGAATTGAATAATTCCAATTTACTTTTGTTCATCAGTCTGCGAGGCTTCTCATGGTCTCGAGTCGGAGTTGAACCGAAATCACGAAACATATTAAAATTTTCAAACTTTAATTCTAACTCGAGCGTACGCACATCTAATTTTGGGCCGAATCCAGATAAAGTTTTATTTATATGTGGATTTATATTTATCCATATCACTGTGACGTGTAATCATCGAGAAACCATTAGCGGAGAAGATCGCGGTGATAGAAGTGGGTAAGTTATCAACGTGTCCCATTGGTAGCCAAATTGATATATTTCATATATTATCACAAACAGACCCTCCACCACTTTCTCAATATTCACCAAATCTACCTAGGAATGGCATGGGGGTGGGGATGGTGTCAGTTTCACTATTATCATTCTCGGCTTCAAATAAATTAGGGATCTTCATCACCATACCATGAGAATTGGTTCGGGGACGACATCTAATATATATAAAGGTTATTAATAGATTATGATGCCCCCCATAACTATCTCGGGACTCGAGGACCGAGCAGCTCAATCAAAGCCTCGACATACGCCACCAGATCGGGAGTCACCCGAGAACCGAGCGCTACACTACAAACCCGACCTACGCTATCAAGATCGAAAACATATCCGAGGACTCTCTTCAAGATCGGGGTTTGCCCGATGCCTCACTACCATTTCGGGAGTGTTTCCCGAGGACCATGTCGCGACGAAAGGAAGAGTCCTACCCAGGTACGTCTTTACTTAAGCAGATGAATCCCGCTTGGATACGTCTTTCTTTATTTGAAGAATCCTAGATCGATACACCTTTCCTTATTTAGCGTGAAGATCTCTAGAATATTCGCCGAGATATTCTCTTCCCACCGCCTTAGCCCCTTTATAAATATCAGGTATGCTTCCTCATTCTACACATACTCATTCTCGCACTCACAACATATATTCTTGCTCCCTTTTCTCTCGCGTGCACTGCCTGACTTAAGCATCGGAGGTGCTTCGTCGGACACACTTTCGTCGACCCTCTGACCTGTGATTTGTGGTTGCAGACAACCAGGAGAAGCATTTACAGTCTACCAGTGCCCGACGTTCCCGAGCTTCCTGACGTGGTGCCGTGGTGGTGTTAGCTCGTCGGCTGAGATAATTTGGCTACATCAGATTATTATATATATTTTGAAGATATTTAGTTATCTAAATATGTATTAAATATAATAATAATACTATATATATATATATATATATATGTGTGAAATAAATATATATTATCAAAGCGAGTTCGAGAAATTTGAGATTATATATTATTATCGTATTCATTTCTATTTGATTTGGAGATTTCAAAAGATTCAAATGTCCCTTTTATTTTGGATTTTTTCCACGAGAACCCGTGTCCACGTGAAACTGCCATCCCCATATGTACAGCTACAATTGAGAGATAATTGTTTATGCTGACGTACATCTGAAATAAAAATACTTTGAATGCTACGGGATAGAGGGAGGTTGTAGAAGTTAATTTTACTTTCTCTTCTTCTTATTTCTTTGTTGCATAAGTTAATTAGATATCCGTAAGAGTTCACAAAGCTATTCCCATTTCAAATAACGGAATTTTTATATCGTACAAACTGTTGTACGAGCTTACAGATTGTTCTATTATATTATTTTAAACTGGGAACTGTTGTGATAGTAAGTTAACAAAGTTGCTCTTAATATTAAATATATAATTATATTTTAATCTTATGATATGAAATATTCGATTGAAATATTATTTATTTCAAAAATTAAATAATTATATATTGATTTCATATTGTTCAAATTCTTAAGAATTTTCTCAAGTAAACCAAATTATAATATAAAATTATAAATACATCATCTTTTTATTTTAAGTATTTTATAATAAAAATTTATTAAATTTTATCCTAAATTTAATCCATCCCATTAAATAAATTAGTATTAACAAACATTATCATCAATTAAACTCGATCCTTTTATAATTATATTTTCAATATCAACCAACGGATTAAACCAATTGGATCAAATCAGTTGTGGAATAAGTAATCTGCCAATAGTTTATTATCTGATCCGCTTATGGGCAACCAAGTTTATATTCTGATCTATACTATGTTTAATTATCATGATATTTCAAACATCCTGTTATATGGAAATATCTTTGGACAAATAGTTGAACTCTCCGAAGGCTGCAAACTTGCAATTGAGGATAAAAATGTATGGAGAAGTATTTGGATTTGAGTGAATATTTGAGGAATGATTTGAGATGATTCAATGAGCAGTGGGTGAATTTCAGTTGAAAAATAGCTATTTGAAATTTAAACAAGATAATGCAATTGAAACCTGCAGCTTGCATTATTCCACCGATCCAAAAGCAAGTTTAATATTTTTTAAGCATTAAAATATGATTTTCGAAATCCAAGTTAGGGTCCAATACTCTGGGATTAAGCCGATTTTCCTGAAACCATGTTTCTCTGATGACGAAGAAGATGATTAATAAGTTGCGATGGCTGACGAAACAGCGCGTTGACGTCACTGGTAGTGACGAGAGCGAGTTTCATGTCAGATTTTATTTCAATTTTTATATATTATTATTATAAAAACTTATGCGTTTCAGGCTTACTGCTCGCACATTTAAATTTAAACCCGTTGAGATGTTTTCATCTCGCAACAAAGTTGTCCGCAATAAAGTTGCAAACTGGGAGCAGGAAAAAACAGTGGGTCAGATTCCTTTTTCGTTTTCGATCTTTGTGCTCTGTTGAATTTTGATTTTCTTGATTATCTGATCTTTCATTTGGTTTCTTGGTGATTTGTATTTGAGTTGGGACTCGAACAGTTTGCTAGTTGGTGGTTATTTGAGTGACCGAACGAACAACTCGAATATTTTATGAGCGAAAGTTTAATAAGGTGGTCTCGGTTATTTTTCTCAATTGGAAAGGAAAAGGTTCTGTGATTCGTTGTCGTTTTCTCCTTTGTTTCTTCAAGTTAATGGAGTTGAGTCCTTTCTAATAAGTAATGTTTAGGCCTCAGTGCACTTTTCAAAGAAAAAATTGAGATCTTTTTCAGCAGTTTCTCAATTCTTTTAGTTGTATTTAGCATTCAGATTCAATTCTTGTAACTCAGGTTTATTTAAAAGGAAGATGCGGTGTTGACTTTTGAGTTGGTCCAGACAAACCATGATAAATTTTCTTAATGACTTTCACCTTTTTGTATTAAAAAAAAAATATGACACCTAAAAAATATACCTAGCTAATAGTGAACTTAGGCTCGACTTGAGAATCAACACTGGTTGATCACGCGGAGTTCCTTGTCATAGGGTGGAGTAACCAGAGCATTTGTGAAGCAGCGGCGGAAATGGCATTCATTATTAAATGATCATATCTTTTCTGTGCCAAAAATTAGTTAATTGATGATAAAGTAGATGATTCCTGGGAATCTGTAATCATGGTCTGCCCCTTCGGTTAGATGGGCATTTTGAATCTTCTATTTTTGGATAAAAGTCTAAAGATTTAAAGGAAGTAAGAAATGATCTGCGGTCAATTGTAGTGCCTGAAAATTGACAAGGATGAATATTCAAAATCATTCTAGAAGATGGCTCGTATCTGTAGAATTTGTCCTCTGCACATTTGGCGGTGCATGGATGTGATGATATATTTCGTTTGTTGAGCAAACCATAGAACAATTATCGAACGACTCCGAAACTAATGATTTTTCACTTTGCTGGTTCAGGCACCGGTCACTGTGGGGAACCCGTGGAATTTGTGCAAGATCCAGTGGTCGGTCCTGCATTCCCTCTCCTGGCAACCCTCAAATCTTTGGTACCTAATCAACGCCACCTCTGGTGAATCTTTCCAGTCACTTCTTTACTGCTAGGAGTTGGTTCCATGGAAACAAAAGTCATCAGCGGTGTCCAGTTCTCCAGCCTTCCCTCTAACTATATCCGTCCCGAACACGAGAGGCCGAGATTGTCTGAAGTTATGGAATGCCAAAATGTTCCGGTCATTGACTTGGGATGTGAAGATAAAAGCTTAACCATCAAACAAATAGGCGACGCCTGTCAAGAATATGGCTTCTTCCAGGTTCCTTTAACAGCATTTCGGAAGTATTTGCAAAAGATTATGTTTTTGGAGAACTTAAAAACTTAAGAAAAAGTGGCAAAAATCAAGAATTGGGTAGGATTTGAAAACAAAAGTGAAAAAAGATAAATAAATGATTCTAATGATAATTTTAACCATAATCAATAGAAGCAAATCAGCACCACACTGGCTTTTCCATGTTATGTAGGGGCAGATAAAACTACTGGTTGAGGGATGGGGGTGATTTGATGTGATTACGTGGGAAGCTCGAACTTTCAGAATAAATTACAATTTTTATGCTGAATCTGCCCCTTGTCATCGTTTCCTATTGACCAGATTATATACTTTGACTTTAATTTAATTTCATCTGCTATGGCCTATAGGATAAATTTTTATATATTATCCTTTTTGTGGATGTGTGGTATCAGGTGATCAATCATGGGGTATCCAAGGATGCTGTGGATAGAATCCTCGAGGTGGCGCATGAATTTTTTAGTTTACCAGTGGAAGAGAAGATGAAATTATACTCTGATGATCCTTCCAAAACTATGAGACTGTCTACAAGTTTTAATGTGAAAAAGGAGACGGTTCACAACTGGAGGGACTATCTCAGGCTTCACTGTCATCCCTTGGAAAAATATGTCCCGGAGTGGCCTTCGCTTCCCTCTTCTTTCAAGTGAGAAAAAGTCTACTTTTATCGAATTTTTAGTTCAAACGATATATATATGTTTATTAACTAATACATGCTAAAATGGAGTGTTTCGTTCAAATAAATTGCCGATTTATTGGGTAAAATCTTCATTTTCACGTGTTTTTAATAATTTCAAGATTTTTAATTACTTGGGTTACTGTCTCTTTACAAAATAATTGAAGTGAAGCTAGATGATATTTAGCCTTAAAAAGAGGAAGAAAACAGCATGCACTTGATTAGGTTGTGAAAGGATCCATCCATGTCCAAGAAATGGAAAGACATTAGATTCGAGGGTATCGGCCGCTGCCACTCCCCTCCCATACATACACACATATACACACAGACACATAATGTCTGACATACAACTATATAGTAAAAATGCAATCTGGGGATTCCAACTGAAGTTTTTGGACAATGAGACTTTTTTTTTTTATCAGAAATATGTTTCCAAGATCTTGACATGTTTTTTGTTTCTTGATGCTGAAGTGCTTGCAAGTTACTCTTTAAGATAGAAAGAGGATAAAATACTGTTTACTTTCTTTGTATCGTGATATAAAGTACTTTGGTTATTTATTTTGATAACCATGTATGATTACAATGCAGGGAAGATAACCATTCTTTTCTATATTTGTAACTTTGGCCTCTCTGGCTGAGAAACTATTCATTATGTTATGTGAATGTCGAAAAACAATTGAGAACCAAACCTCTTTGTTCTGGTAGGGATGTCGTAAGCAGATATTGCAAGGAAGTTCGACATCTTGGATTTAGGTTGCAGGAAGCCATATCAGAGAGCCTAGGTTTAGATAAAGACAACATAAAGAACATATTAGGAGAACAAGGTCAACATATGGCCATTAATTATTATCCGGCCTGCCCAGAACCGGAGCTGACATACGGCTTACCGGCACATACAGACCCAAATGCTCTCACCATTCTCCTTCAAGATTTGCAAGTAGCTGGGCTCCAAGTCCTCAAAAATGGAAAATGGTTGGCAATCAAACCTCACCCCTATGCTTTTGTCATCAACATTGGTGATCAACTTCAGGTAACCTTGATTCGGAGTCATAGTTGTGGTAGATTATGAATGTGAGAGTCTTTTTTTTTGGACAAATGAATTGTGTAATTTGCAGGAGAATAGGAATCGCACTTTATGTCATATGTGCTAAGATCCAAACGTGATGCGTAAGCTAATATATAATAATCTTAAATATTTGAGTCACAGTTGCCACGAGCTTTGAATATAAGATACAGGTGCTTGATCTCGGACATCTTTATTGTAAAACTGATGAAATGCAAGATAGTAAGGTCATATTTGTTTTGTACATGATCACTGCTGGTGTTCTCCGCCTTGTAAATCATAATAAATGAAGACATACTGTTAGATATGGATCCAATGTTTCCACATCACTAGAATTGAATATGAGATAGTCACTTGCCACATGTTCAGAAGCTTCAAATGACAAAATCTTACATGCAAATCCAATTTAGTACTCTCAATCTAAGACTCCTTGGGATTCTTAGATTCTCAGTGGACGTGCAAATTCCATTGCAGTAAGCACCTTACCTAAATGATAAAAATGAGTGACAAAGCAGCCCTGTAGTAATGTGATGGTTACAATTGAATTCAGTCGTGTATATGTTATACTGGACTATAAGACTATAATTGAAGTTTATAAATACAATGGTTCTTATCATCAGTAAATTCATGTAGGCACTGAGTAACGGAAAGTACAGAAGTGTTTGGCATCGAGCCGTGGTAAATGCATCTGTACCAAGGCTTTCAGTAGCCTCCTTCCTCTGTCCATGCGATAGCGCAACCATTAGTGCACCAAAATCACTTGCAAACGCAGAGGAGTCCACCATTTACCGTGATTACACGTATGCCGAGTATTACAAGAAATTCTGGAGCAGGAACTTGGATCAAGAACACTGTCTGGAACTTTTCAAGAACTAGCTCACCTTCCGTTCTTGGATTACATCGTGAAGCCGACTTATTAACTTGCCCTCGGACCCATCTGACTATAGGTTGGCCCGTTTTCGATCACTGGCTCTCCATTTTGCCTGGTTTTGGTTTGTCGAATAAGCAGGTGTTAGTTATTTGCAGCGATTTATCCTCCACTATCTTATTTTAAACGGTAGTGCTGCAAAAGTTTCGATCTATTTATTTATGCTACATCAAGGATTTGCTGTACATTTAGTCCATGTGTATCCATGTTCCTTCCCTCCCTCTTGTCAAAAATAATTAAAGATAAAGATTCTATCAATGTATTTCATCAATGAACCTCCACCTGTTCCGTAATTTCAAAAGTTTGAATGTTGTATACTGCAGGAATCCGTTATTCGTTCACCCTCCTTCTTGAATCTGCACTTGGATTGCAGTTTTAACTTTCACCAATAAGTTGCACATTCTAGATACACGGGCTTCTGGGATTGACATAATGTATATAGCCTCAGCAACGAACTAAATTCTGGATGCTGTCAACTTTCTTAAAGATTCCATTTTGTAATCTTTCTGAAAATTTTCATATTCATCCTCAAACATACTAGAGTCCAGATCGAGTCCGATGCATTTGTAAACAATGAAAAAAGAAAATATTTTGTGTATGAATATATTTGGATAAAGAAGAGTCGACTGGATGTGTGAATGACTGGAAGGTACCAGCAAAGGACTGAGGTAGGAACGGGGAATTCTAATAGTGGATCTAGGTTTCGTGAGCGGTTCTTACTCGTAATGATAAACTGGGGCGAGTGTCGTGTATAGTCCATTTATTGTCAAAAGAGTTTTCTTTTCTTCTCAGTTAAGTTTTTTTAAATTGGTGTGGGCACCCTTCATACTTCACCGGGAATCCATGGACTTTGTCCTGATGTTTGAAATTTTGATTTTTCAAATGATCAGATTTCCTTGTAGCCTTTTTTATTTTCCTTTTCAATTTTTTTGTCATTTTTCTTGACATGCAAAGTGATAAACACCGTTTCCAACAAAACCGACTAAAATTATTAAAACTTTACAAATACAACACCAAAACCAACATTTGACAGTAAAAGGACTAAATGGCATATAAGCAAAATATAAATAATATTCTATCGCTTGATTTAAAACCTGTATGGATCAAGAGATCTATTAACTATGACCTATAATTGAGCTAGCCCTTTAATAAGCTAACATGAATATACAACACACCATGTGATTTGTGCTATTTTTATTATAAGTTTTAAAAATTACAATTAAAAACTCAAATATCTAAGTAATGCAGTAATTACAAGAGTTGTCTGCTGAGATTTTTAGTGAGAAATGTGATCATTATTTTGGTATATATATATATATATATTATCTATTTAACATGCCAAATTAATTAATATGTGGTGATGTAACTCCGTGAACGTCACCCTTATATTGTCATCTTTTATCGATACTATACAAGATTAATAACCATGAATGAGCAGTTGTCCATTTTGACTTGACCATTTAAATAATGTAACCAATTAAGTCTTTTTTTAACATAAACACAGCCAAAAACATAGGAGTATTTAGTCAAGGTGACGTTCAGTGCGTTTAAGTAGGTTTGATCACATCCATTCAAGTATTTAGTTATAATTTTTATCCATAACTTAATTATTTACCAATATGAATCAAACCATTTTATATAAAATTGTGCTCGTAGTATATGATTTTTGTTTACATCCATTAATTGTTAATATCTTTACTACAACTCACCAATGTCAAATTTCATAAATAATATTACTCCTGTCTTAAAATAAATTAAACTAATAAAATTGATGAAAATCCAATGCATATTTTAAAAAGTAAACGACTTAATAAGTAACCAACGATGCAATGAAACAATAATATTAATTATTTATCATAACTCAATCAATTTATTTTATATAAATTCGCATAATTTCTCATTATATAATTTTTTATTCATATTCATTAATGATTCATATTTTAAATCTAACTGAAATATTTAAATAATCACATAATTTTTGCAATATTCAATCTTAACTATCCAAGTAAAATTATTCTCTCAATGCCCCCAGGGGCACAGACGAGTTGGTAAGACCTGAGGTGATGTGGGAGTAACTTCCCCGACTTCACGTGTTCGATTTTCGTGTGGAGCATATTCTCCACTGAAATATTGTGGTGGTATGCTCTGGGAGTTAGTTCGTTATATGAGTCATCTCCCCTGAGCCCCTGCCTACTCGTGTATATCCCTCGATTTCTCACCTATATGGGCCAAGGGGTCTCTGACAGAGGGTAGCTCATTAATGAGTTAACGTTTTAGAAAATTATCCTCTCAGTTGACGAAAGGTATACTCTAGATAATAAAAAATCCACCAAGGGCTCCACTATAAAATGTACAAAACCAAATATTTTAACTGAGAATTCGCACAGAAATTCGTTTTCACGCTGAAAGAAAGATAAATACACGTTTATATTTTGTGGTGTATGTAAAATATATATTTATTTACTTGAGAAAAGGAAGAACGATACAGATATCTCGGACAAACATCTTACAACAAAAGGATACATTCTAAAACTATACAAACAAAACAAAGGACAAAAAATATATATACAACTCATGTAATTACATTATATAGCTTGGCAACTCTCGTAGAAAATCGATTTCTCTTTGATCAAATCATCTTTCCAAACCCTTTTGTTCGCAGCAATAAACTCTTCTATTGTCTTATTCAAATCACCATGTTTAGGATGTCCATTATCCTCGCTATCCCCCTCATATCCACATTGACATGCATCATACCTCGAATATTCATCCATTTCTGCACCACTCATGTAACCATGATCATAAAGAGTAATATACTTTTGACGATAATGCGAGGGAGATAATCCGTTGTCGCCATTACTATAGCCGAATCCATCATCTATATCGCGGACTGTAAGCTCGTTTTCCACCGGATATTTTTCTTGCTGATCAATTCTTGCGGCTTCATATGCTGGATCTGTGTTATTCTTGTAGTCCAAGAGTAGTAGTGGAGGGCTAGATTCACCGGCCTTTTCGACATGTATGTCACTTCCCTCGATTAATATGTTTTCCTCAACATGATGATCATGTGGTGCTGAGATCGTAGGAATCATATGACTGAGGTTTTCTTGGGTAGGATCAAGAAACGGGATTGGTGAGATTTCAGAGATTATGCAACTTGAGAGCTCGTCAAATGGCGAGGATGGATCAGAGCGTTCTCTAATGGTGGAATTGTTGGTGTGAAACATGAAGAAGATGATGGGAAGAAAGATCATAAGGGTAGTAGGATTTGGTTCCATGAAATTTTGAGGTTGATTTAGGCTTAGAAAATCGAGGAGGAAGTTCATGATTTCTGTGTACAAGATTATGAGAATTGCCACTTTAGCTCCTTTGACTATATTCATCTAGGCTCCTCCTAAGTGTTGAGAATGGCGAAACCTTTGAGCTTTATGTAGTCGAAACAGAGTCACAGACCCCTTAAATAAGAACTTTTTTTCCCACTCTTTAAGAAATATGTTTCGGGTCTGCAGTAAGTGTGCCTAATGGTTGGCCCCACGTAAGGTAAGCTTTGCAATGCAATGGTTTAATAATTAATATAATTGTATGACTCATATAATTTGGAAGATGATTATTCTTAATTGTGAAACTTATCGATTAATTCGTCCCTTACAAGAAGTAAGCTGTTTCCATAAGTGACGTCACATACAGCTCTCTTGTTGGTCGATCACTATATCACCCTTACGTTATTGACTACGGTATGTATCATATGACGTCTCTTTGTGTAGGAAAATGAATTATATTGTCCACTTAAAACTTGTCATATTTTGGGTTTTGTCTATAAAGTATTTAATATATTATTTTAATACAGTAATCTTATTCCTCTTTCCTTTGTCATATTTCTACCGAGTTGTGAGCTCATGTTATGTAAATATTGACATGAAGCTGAAAATTGCTTGATGAATTGGAAATCATGACAACAAGATTCATTAGTACTAAAATGAGAGGTTACTACACTAAACCCAAACAAGTCAGTGAAACTGAAAAATTATTTTCTATATTTAATTAAGTTGTTATTTTAAGTACAAGTATATCTCCAGATGAGACATGAATATTGCGACTTGCTTATCTCGAACAAGGAAACGAAGTAAATATAAGTTAGTGAAATAGGAAATTATCTTCTATATTTAATTAAGTGTTGTTTTTTTTAAAATATAACTAGAATAATTGTTCACGATTATGAAATTGCCCGTACTCCATATGAGATTTGAGCAACTCTATACTTGCTTATCTCGGGCAAGAAAACAAAGTGAATATTAACTAAATAAATTAGGAAAACAAAAGCAAGCAACAGAATCGAATCTGAGATCAACAATAGCCTTCAACCTTAACATTGAGATAAGACTTCATTGACATATTTATTTACTCAAGTGTTGTATATCAAGTATTCTATTTGAATATATGAAATATGTCTATACATAGTTTTATCTTTACTGGACGACCCAAAAGAATATTTGCATTTAAACTCGGGAATAGTACATCTAATATCAACTCAAACTCTTCAAAAAAAAAAAAACAAAAAAAACCTCATACACATGCATATTGATTCTCGACAAATTCACAAAATTTACAACGAGCTGCCAAAGATGCCGATAGCATATTATGTTACTTAAAGATTGATTATGCGATTATTTTCTCCAATCACTATAAAATTCAATTACGTTGTCAATATTATTATTATTATTATTAGTAGTAGTAGTAGTATAGAATGCATCAGATATTGAGAGTAATTAATTCGGTCAATTTAATGGATAGACGAAACTAGCCCTTCTTTCATTTATAAAAATGAATATAAACTCATTTTAGTAAATTCTAAATATCTAATTGATTTTTAAAATCTAAAAAAGAAAGTAATCATGTAAAAAAAATATGTGCACGCCAATTGTTAGGTGCGTGGATGCTAGCATATAAAAAATGAAATAAAAGGGTCAATTTTTATCTTAACAAATGTACACCTACGCTTTTACCTATTCAATGCGAAATTGCGAATCCTGTTAGGATTTTCGTATTTATCGACTAAAATATTGCACAAATGATTCAAAACTCACTAAGTTTAATCCAATATACTTGTGGCACGTCATCTTCACTATCAAATAGAAAAAAAAATAAAAAAATGACGTAAGCAATTATTAATGTCAACCATTTTTTAGCCAAGGACATAACGATTATATTATAAAAACGTCTACCTCATGGCGCTACATTCCTATGATCATGGTTTTTCTTTCTTTTTAAACAACAAATAAGATCTCTATCTTTATCATATCTCACACGATATTCTTATATAATTATCTCTTAATATATCTTACTATTTTATTACGTGTAATCGTCTCTTCCATTGGATCACCAGTAATAATCCTGGAGAAAGGCCGGCATGAGAAGAGTCGAGGAGGATTTAAATTTATGGACCATTCGCTATATTATTTTCTTTTTGAAATGGGATTAAAGGGAGAAGTTATTTTTCCACTTGAAGTTATATAATTTATCTATAAGTCGTCTTCCATTCAATTATTGAGAACCCTTATTTTAGGTACAACCTAAAGTACAAAATCTTTAAATAGATTAGTCTTACATCGACTGAACGCCCTAATTACCTTACAAAATTTCGATTCAGTCAATGAATCTCGAATGAATAATTGAAACAAGCATATTCATTTTCTTAATAAGATTATTGATGAGAAAAGTTGACATTACCGATTAGAACTGAATTTCAGAATTTAGTTCACTCAACTGTAGTTCATTTTCATGCTTGAAATATCACCAAGAATACAAGGGAATGATTTTGTGGTTGTTTACATAAATCTTCCCTGGATGAAACATTATGAAAAATGAGTTTAGACAGAAGTGTTATAGATCATGAAATTTATGTGACAAAAAAAGCTTCGAAACACATGATGAACAAAAAAAAAATCATAGATTGATAATGTCTATGAATCCTTTGATTTCCATTGAGGTGATCCAAACAGCGGGAAAAAGTTTATCCTACCCACTTGTCACATGAACCAAATGGCATCAATGGAATAGGAGAAAGAAGGTGAATCATATAAGGAAACTTACAAACTATGCATATAAACCTTACTGATGGCTAACGTTAGAATGTGATTGAGGGACAATAAATCCAGCTCGTATCTCCTCGCACGAATAATCGACTACTTGGGTACCTCCGACAAGTTGGCTAAAAGGGGTCATTGTGATTTGCATTGCCGTAGACACTGTTGGAGGAGGAGTTGGCATAGGAATTGTCATTGTCTTTGGAGTATGGCTATGGTTCATACAGGACAGGATCTTTTCTGCCGGAGTTTTGCAAACATTATGTGTGTCCTGGTACTCCACACTTTTCAGATTCTGATCCTTAAAATCGAAAGAAGCCATGTTCGATGAAAATGAAGAGAGTGGAGAGAGGGGCTTCCTAATAGGCGACGAGCCTATGTGCTGAGTGTTGTTTGCGTTACTGGATTGCTGTTTCAAGGGGCTACTTGATATGCTTTTCTTGCCTGTACAATAAGTCATGGCAGAATATAAAAATGTATCAGATGTAAAATGTTTTGGACTGAAGTTTTACGACGCTTTACCAGAAGAATGAACCATAAGACCACTATGGTGATGGCTTCGAGAACCCGGCTGCTTCGCATGGTTATTCTTCGATGAAGAATGAGGACCTACTTTCTCCACAAGCATATTTTGCAACATCGCCCCTCCCAAGGAAAACCTCTTACCAGTTAATGGTCTAGAATTCTTGTTTACACTTTTTGATGGACTCTGTTTTGACCCAAACATCGCTTCTTGCTCTGTCATCAATTGTCCCTGAAGTTTCTTTTGATCCTAAGGTGACACAAATAAGTAGGAAATTTCATATTTTAGCATTCACAAAGATGTGATGTCATATGTCAAGTATATACCCTCTGCCTCTGACGCTCTTGTTCTTTCAAGTGCTTTATGTCACAATACTGTTCGATCATGGACATAAGACCAACCTAACAAATGAAAGAACAAGTTGATTACAGCATATCACGATACCAAAACACTTTCGTCCTTCGATCATATATAAGACACCGATGCTTACTCCATCATATAAGAACTCGGTGCCTCTTTCCATCTCCCAGGCTTTTGCTTTTGATTTCAGCGTCTCCACCATTCCTTAATATAATCAAAACAACAATTGAGAATTGTTCATCATTTGAACATTTGAAAGTTGAAACATTATTCTCTATGAACATGATTTATAAGATCCTGTTCTATCACTTACTAGAAAGAAGAAAGCAACGATGTGTACCTGAAATTTTATTGACAAGTGTTCGAGCTTTTTCAGCACGCTTTAGCAAGAGGTGTGTTCCTCTCCCAGCGTTGTAACGATTTTCATCCTATGTTTGAAATGCAGTTGAAATAAAAAATATATAGAAATAATGTAAGCAACAAACCAACATTCAGACATAAAAGATACACTATAACAGACCCTATTATATTCCTCCAGCCAGCATTCCTCCTCACAAGCAGCCAACCATTTATCAACCTTTTCGAGGATCTCTTTTCTACTGAAAGCTTCCTCTTTGGCATTAGAAATCTGAAACTCCAGCTGTTCTAAAAGATATGATGGATTGAATTCCTCTGCAAGACGGTAATAATTTGGACAGTTGGTTACTTCCTAGCAATATTTTGTGGCCAGACCTGGAATCTTGGAGCTAGATGAAGCAGAAGTGGGAGCACAAAATTTAGTATTTTCATCATTTGGGTAGTGTATTGTGCCTCAACAGCCATGTGTGCTCCTCTACATATTTCCAATGTAAAAGAAGGGAAGAAGCACACCTGACTCTACAGCTTCCACTGAAATATCTGTTGTGTATTGTGCTTTAACAGCCATGTGTGCTTCTCTACATATTTCCTCTAAAACCATTCTCTTTTTTGAAAGGACCTCCTTCATTTTACTCGATTTCATTTCTTCCAATCTCGTCACTTCTGCCTCAATCTGAACACAAGAATCATTGCAAATGAATTACAAAAAACAATTACCATTGATTCAAGAGCTTATTTAAGGAGAAAAAGTTGGGAAAAATACATTGTTGATGAAGTCCAATGATAGAGTGTTGGGCTCTGTTATTTCATCTTCTGAGGCAGCAATAGTACGTGTCACATTTTGGAAATTCTGTTGCTCCTCAAGTGGTGTATCCATCAGATTCCACAGTTCTACCATGGTCATCGCAAGGTGTTGCAACTGAAAAAGGGTCAAAATAAGAGAGCAGATAAATGCCACGAAGAAAGTTGACTAGAAAGATGGTACACCTTTTGCATGCGCTGCAACTTGACATCCTTGAGCCTGTGTATCGTAGAAGACAATCTCTCAACCGTATCTACACTTATGCTTTTCGTGCCATGGGAATCCTCCAAAGTTGGATGAATATCTCGAATCCTTAATTTGTAGTCCATCCCAAGCACCACGCAAAGAGAGTTGAGGACATTCAATCGTCCGAGCACATGTTTTAGGCGTTCACTCTGTGCATTTAATAGAACACAGAAACCAATCCTTACCAATTTTTATTTGTGCTGCTTGATTAACCACAAGAAAATCTGTGCACTTCAAACTAAAACCTGAAAGCTTTCGTATAATTTTGGAAGTAGCTCTTCATAGTAGAAGTACTACCATATTCACTCTTTTTAGCGATATCAACTTCAATATAAGAGAAATAAACAGAAGCGAACAAACAAAAGAAAACGGACCTTCTCTTTCTGCAGTAAACGTAACTGATTTTCTAAATCATTTAAGCTTTTCAGTGATAAATCACTCTCATCGATGATCACTTTGTTCTCCATGGATCCAGATAGCTCCATGGAGATGATATTTATTTGTTTCATAACCTCCGCAAATTGACCCTTCCTCTCGTTTCTTTTCTTTTTAATATCCTCAAGCTGAGGCATTATGTCCTGAAGCTTTTCATTCAAACTCCCAGAACTCTGGTTAGAACAGAAAAACACAGTCTCATTTATGAGTAACATAACATTACACAATGCACCGCGTCAAACATATATCATTATGATTCCGGAACTCCTCCGACAACACGTTTTCTGTCCTTACCTTCATTATATGAACTGGTTGATCTCCCAATGCAGCACAAATTTCTACAAGTTGTGTTTCTGAGTCGGCAAGTGACTGTCTCATCTGAGCTCGGCAGTGGTTTGCCTGATCCACTTTCCTTCTATATGCCTCCAGACACTCTTGTTCAAGTTCAAAAAGCATTTGGTCCCTTTCGCTATCAGGCTCTCCAATTTCATCCCATATTCTCTGATTCGACAAAACAATTCTTTTGCATATAAAGACTTTATGTTCAGGTCACCAAACTGTTTTGAATTCACTATAGAACATAGAGACTAGAAAGAACACTGAGATTGTCTGAGATCACCTGCAGCTCAGATAAAAGGGAACCACAAGTTGTTTCCATTTGTGAAGGCTGATGCATGCGGTGGCTATTCTTGCAAAGACAACTGCACCGGAAGTTATACACACTAGAAAAGTAACATGAACAGACAGTTGGGGCGACAACATCAATAAAAATGTGAGCAGAATTTTTCATGAAGGGTTGAACTAAGAATACCGAGAACACAACAATACACGAAAGATGATCAAGTACTAAACAAGTAGATCAAACTTTCATTATCGAATTGACAAGTTGAATCACATAAAGTCAATCAAATCACACCATCAACTTATGAAATCCAACACGTTCACATTGACAAGCCGAACATAGTTGTATATTTTCTCCTCATGCTCTTGTTACAGAGTGTTAAACTTTGCGAAATGAAAGTGAGAAATAGATAACAGAATATATATGAATATTCGTCCTGTTATACTGAACCAATCCATCAAATTCATTCAAAACTATGACGTAAATCTTCCATCCTACCCAACAGAGAATGCTCAGCTGTGTAAATACTAAATACATTTATAAACATTGAAAAAGGAAATAAAGAGCCAGACTTATGAAATTAATGAGCAGAATCATATGAGAAATTAAACAAATTATTCATATTCGATCTTAAACAACATAGAATATTTCTGGAAATCCAAGAATCAGGGCAAAAAATCAGTTCTTTTCCAAATGAACAGCATGCTAACGATCATTCACTCACCACATTAATATCAATCACCTTCAAACATATCATCAACAAAATACTCACCCCTTTGTTTCAGAAAAAGCAAAGTCGAAAGGCGTAAACAGCACTGACAATACACAAACCCGAAATTCATATGCTCGCTCAGTAAAAGAGTAAACCCAAAAAAGGAAAAAGAAAGAAAGAAAAAAGCAATGCCATTTCATGATCATCCTAATTCTTTCTTTCCAGGAAACACAAAACACTGCGCAAAGATCATTTTGTAAACTTACCTCAATTTCAAGAAAGTTTGATCACTGTCACTGGAGGATAAAATGAGCGTGGAGCTTTTGTTGAAATATTGAAACGGTTCAAGAACCCTTAAAAGGAAAAGTTGGCGTAACGCATAATTTGATTTTTGTAATGCTTTATATTGCGAGAGGGCGTTGATTAAGAAATGAATCTTTTGGGGTCCATTTTTTGAAATTCAAAAAAGATTTTCTTTCCTTCCCAGATTTACCAGCCACGGAATGTGTTGCATGCACAAAAACGGTGGACTTTAGAGTTTGTTCAGTGACCAATATGATTTCTGTACCGATCATTTGCAGATTTACTGTTTTGTCACAAAGATTACCTGATGCACATCAAAAAATATATACGGGATACGACTTATTTTGACCATTCTGATTCGAATATTACTATTTAATCCTAATGGGTTTATTTGGTGCATATCAAACTTTTAAGTATACTTAGACCAATATGATCTGAAAAATGAGGTGATTTCCACCCTGAATATAGATCCTCGACAAGGAACAACATTTCGCCACCATGAAGGCCTCTTGATAAAAATAGAATGGACTGGTCTTGAATATATCTGTAATTTAAAAAATTATTAAAACTTATTATTTTGGCGAATTTAACAAAGTTTTTCTATGTACTTAAATAAAACCCCCTCGTGACACTATCAGCAACTTTTAAAATACTATTACCTACGGCATTAAATCTTAGACGAATTAATCAGAAGCCAAATGAAGATTTTTTAGTTAGAACTTAGATGCAAACACAACACGTACGTAGTTTGACAAGATCTGGAACTACAACAAGTTCAAAAGTCAGATAATCATTTGGAACATGGAGGCCTAAATCTAACTCCTGGAAAGTGTCTGGCAACATATTCCCAATGTAGTTGGTCACCCTCCTCGATGAATTCGTGTAGATCCCCGAAACTGACTATCTCCATCGACATTTCTTCTTGCTGATCACACATATCCAACCTCGAAGCTTGATCTACTTCCGACGAAACATTACTGGGAAGTGGAAGCACCGATGACGAACGTTGTAGGGTTGATATACGAGCTTGGATATATGCCAATTCTGCCTGTAAACTTACCACCTGCATGGCATACATACTCAACTATTTTCATAATTGTAATGAATATATAAACACCAAATTATTCCGGCTTTCAAGAAGTTGTGAAAATCTTGGACATAAATGTTTACCATGATGTGTATCCAAATTGTAATGTACGTACCTGCTGTTGAAGAGAGAAGATATGGCCAACACAGCCATAGACAGGATCCCTAACCCTAGCCAAAGCCTCATAACAAAGAGTGATAACCGCATCAAACCGGCGGTGCGGGGGGATTCTGAGCAGCAACTTCGAGGCGTTGCTTGCACCGAACACCCGGTGAACCGCCGCAAAGTGGGCGGTGCCTTGGTCCGAGTCGAAGTACGGTGCGAAAATGCAACCCCGCAAGCATTTCCTCCTCAGGAACTTGCAAGCACCGCAAGGCCCGCCGGCCCCGGGGCTTTGATCACCGGCACCACCGAAGCCGCCGCCACAAACATTCATTCCCTCTTCTGGTCTGAGCAGATTGTGCCTAACGGGGAGCAGGAACTCAGGTTTCAGTGTGAAAAAGAGAGAATGCATTTCTGATCATTTGAAGACATTTAAATTTGTAGTCCGAGATTAAAATAATGAAGGACGCTCAACTCAATTGACAGACTCCATTGACAGACTTGAGAGGGCTGCGTAGTATTTGTATTAGGCGATCTGTGTAAACAGTTGAAATCCAACCAAAATTCATTTTATAATATAAAGTAAAGTACGTACCATTTGTAGAGAAAATATATTTAATGGTATTAGCAAAAGACCTTTTAAATTTAATGCTGTTCACGTGGAAGTCATACCAAAAGATACTACTCTTGTTTATTCAAAGGTTAACCCATTGAAGGTCAAATAAACTTTGAAAAAATTTATATAATAGATCGATTTTTAAAGTATATTTTATAATATTTCATAGTGATAATCAGGTGACATATGATTTTTAAAATAACTCTGTTACACACAAATAGTGTAATTAATATTAATTAAGAGAGTGTCAAGTGTTGCGTGAAGTCAATAATTTGATTGAAACCGGCGGTGGGAGTCACACGTGGGACAAACATCCCATCTTTTCAGCAAAAATCTTGAGCTCTCTCTTTTCGTTTGTCACTTCCATCAGTTCTATATAGTGAGATAAAGGAAGTTCAGTCTTTTCCCAACCTAGGTAAACTAGTTTTAGGCTTCTATTCATTTTTTTCTACCCTTTTGGGTAATTCCAATTCTTAGCCTCTCTTTTCAGTCAAATATTTGAAATGAAAGACTATATAGTAATTTGGATATACACAGGCACATGATATTTTATTATTGTTTACAAGATTATTATGTATTTTCAAAAAAAATAATGAAAACTCGTTTTTAACTACGTACTTCATTAGACAAATTACAACAGTAATAGGTAAATTACAAATAAATAAAATCTGAAGAAGGGGCTCTGAGAAAATATAATTTTGGTAGTAAAGTATTTTATTTTAAGTTTCAAAATATATGAACATTTTTAATTTATTATGATTGGTACAAAAGTAATGTGAAAGTTGATGTAAAATTAACTCGCAATCCCACGCGCATATCCAAATATATTGATGTTGTCAATCAGTTAATTCAAAGTGTATCGGGGTAATCGATTTTTTGTATGACAAGGTTGTTGCCCTCAATCAAATCGGACGTAGAAATGTGTGATTTTTTACTATAAAAACACTCTTTCACTGCTTAATAAAAATAAGCATGTTATATTTTGCACTTACGTTTTGTCTTATGTTATTTCGATTATATTTTCTTATATGGAAATCCAAATTTAATGAAAACCCGCTAACATTATCGTCAATTTTTTTTAATTTTCAATTTCACAAAAATATCATAGATAATATGACACATTAAAATCCAATTCGTAAAAAATATCGATACCTTGGTTATAAAATCTGATGACATGTTCTGACAAATATGATGAATATATTAATAAATTTGATGATAAATAATTTAAATAATGTTGAATTTTTTCGTATTTATTGGTATATAATCGAATTTTTGAATATAGTTATGAATGAGTTAAAATTGGATAATTATACAAAAATATTATCAGAATAACATATATTTTTCTCTCCGACTTCAGGGGTTAGTAAGACTTGGAGTGACGTGAAATTATTATATCCGGTTTCATGGATACGATTATCGTGTGGATCATATTCCCATTGAAATATTATGGAATATGCTCTAAAGATCGGCCTATTATATAAGTCTCTCATCAGCCCTATACAAGCTAACTGACATGAAATAATAGCAAATAGTTAAAAGCAAGAGAACCGATATCCAAGTTTAAATGATTCATGATTAAAAAGAACACGTAAAATTAGAAAATAAAATTTAATTTTCTCCTTGAAATAGGTGGCCAAGTGCTGATTATATGTGCAAACATCCCAAAAAATAAATCTTAAAAAATCAGTCAAGAAAATGTCAGATTTGAAAGTTCTTACAGACGAAAGACTGCAGACAGCTCCGATTTATTTTCCCTAGGTTAAAAGAATGTGATTAGCCAATTATACTAATTCCTATAGTCCAATTACCAAAATAAGCATGATTGGCGAAATTTCGTGAACTGTACGATATAATATAATTCCTTGGATTATTTTAAACTTCAAAATATTTAACCATTGAATATAACACGGATTCAATTGGAACTCCAAAGGAATTTGTATTAATTATTTTAAAATATAATACTTGTGGATAATGAGATAAAATTAGTTGATTTGTTTTATTATTATTAAGTATGTTGGGCTGAAATTGGTCAATGAAGAATTAAATGCTTAGGAGTGAGTTAGGTGTCCATAGCCCAGCTGGTCTTTCTTCACAGCACACAGATCGATGTTTGAAAAACAAATCCAAACACACGTGGGCTGTCCACACAGGCCCACTTCGATTTAACGGATCCATCCATCCGTGAATTTTCTCAAAATAAAAATTATTATTAAAAACTTTTAGAAACACTGCGTCAAGCTCGAGTCTATTTCTGCAACCCTATCTTAGGCTCCCGATACTTTTGACCAACGACTACCCGACTTACTCATAACTTAAATGATTGGACATCTAGTACAATAGGATATAGTTATATTTTTTTTCTCCTATTTTTGAGAAATAAAATGTTTTACTTGTTATTTTTCTCTATGGAACAAAGATAGTTTTTGATAACGAATATGGAAAACACCACTCAAGATAATTGAACCGTTTGAAATCTCGACCAAAATTTATAAACTTTAATCAATTTTTGATTAAAAAAAGAAAGAAACCATGCATAAAATATCTATGCTCTTCTATTTCAGTGTTTCTCAATTATGGATTAGTTATCAAACGAGTTAGGACCATAGAACCAACCCATCCCACCAAATTCAACACAAAATTAGCTATAGCTCGACCCCTTTATATCGGATTCGATTGGTGAATTTTCAAGCAGCCAAAAGGACGAGCGCGGTGGGCGGATTTGTTTCGAGAATACTATTTAAAGTGTGTCACCTCAATCTATGGCCAAAATAAGTTGGTCCTAACCCAAGGGCAAAATGGAGTACTATGTATAATATTTTTGACAAGATATGTTTCAATTCTCCAAAACGTATAGAAATAACAATAACCATTTGATTGCTTATTTAGGCATTATGCATGTCGGTATATATATTATATACGTGGGCTTCGGTCATAAAGCTTTCCTCTGTATTCTGAATGCGAATTTGGGGTCTTCTATTAATGAGCCCACAGCCCTTTTTTATACGTAAATTGAGCCCATTATCAATTGTAGAAAACTCGTTTCCACCGAAATTATAAATTAGCAATTTGCACTAAAAAAATTAGGAAAGAGCAACAAACCAATTATAAAATGTTAAAAAATGACGACCATAACAAATATGCTGCTTGCTCGACTTTAGTTAAACTCGGGATATATATTCTTTTATAATTTTCTGTAGATTAGTTGACTGTATCTACTTTGAAGGAGATAAAATATCCTAATAGCTTTCATGATTAGAATGGTTGAATTAACTTTGACGAACCCTTTTCGGTTTTAATAAGGCAATCCCCATGAGTACCTTTATGAACATGTTCTATGCATTTGAAATTCTACATGAGAAATAGATTATGATTATAAAATTTTTCATTAAATATTGTTTTCATTAAATATTGTTATTCGATGGCCCTCGTATTTTCTCAATATTATATATTTGGTAAAGCAACCCAGCATATTAATTATTATGTTTAAAGTCTAAGTTGCCCTATGCTGGGGTGACATCCTGTAATTTTTAACACATTTCATTCACTAAAACTCTGGGAAAAAAGTGTAATGCTGCATTCATAGTTAATCTATTAGCTTAATTTCCGTACTATAATAATTCATATGTTTTGACCACACGAGTGGGAAATCTCAGGCCCTACAGAATTCATCATTTGAAGTTCTTATCATTTTGTTTCCCAGAACTAAGATAGTGAGTCTAAAGTATGTATACTTTCAATGAACAAACAAAAGATGGACATGCATTTTCCAAGAACCGAAGAAAACATTTTTTGGCCTTAATTTAATGCAACTATTATTATTATTATTATTATTATTATTATTATTATTATTATTATTATTATTATTTATCACAATGATGATATTTTTCTTTCTTAGTGGAAACGTCAAAACCATGTGTGTTCCGAAATAATTGTTCGAGGAACATGCATGGTTGAGTGACGATCGCATCTCATAGTTGGACCGTTGAATCAAATTAAATATATTTCTCGAACTTTTAAATTAATTTCTTTGTTATGTAAAAATTGGTCCGCCTCTAAATTTGTGATGTTTCGTATAATGGACAAGAGTATAGTTTTTTTTATTTTTATAATGGCCACCATATTTTATTTTGGAATCTACCTAATTTTAGAAAAAAAAAATCGTAATTTTTGTCCTTGTATTTATTCTTTGTGATTTAGTTCTTTAGTTTGTTAAATTTCAATTTAATCAATTTCCTTTGTTTTATTTTCTTGGTAAAAATCGAACGACCGAGGACTAACAATGAAATTTAAAAGTATGATAACTAAAATCACATTTCTTAATACTATATCTGTAGGACCGAGTGCTTGTCGCTTCACCAAAAGTTATAGCTGATGGTAACGACGCAACTTCAATCTTTTACACTATATAGCAACTCAAGCGTCACAGTTTGATCGACCTAACTAAATCCCACTCCCAATCATTGCACTTCCTACGATCAATGGGAATCGAACTAGTCGCCTTGGCTCTGATACCAATTGTAGGAACGAACGCTTGCCGCTTTACCAAAAGCTATAGCTGGTGGTAACGGTGCAACTCCAATATTTTAAATCCTATAGCAACTCAAGCATCGTAGTTCGATCGTTCTATCTAGCAGGTGTAATTAGTGCACTCAAACAATATCTTTGATGTGCAAAACGATATTTAATGTTAGTTCAAAGTATTTAGTCATTTTTATTTACGAAAGTTGTTCCCATGCACATGATTTTTTTTAAAAATATTATGATCCAGGTGTTTTGGTCACGATACTTATCAAAGATTCTAAAACTTCAAATTTCTAAAAAAAAGAGGATAATCTTCGATATTTGATTTTAACTATCATTGATCACAGTTCCAAGAAGAATGCTAAAATATGAATATAAATACAGAATATAGATAATAGAAAAATAATCTCATATGTATATGTGAATGGGAAAGTCAAATTTTTTAAATCTGAGGACTGGCATCTCATATGTCCTCCAATAATTCTTTTTCAATAAATGTATTTATAAATTGGAGCTTATTATAGTAGAACAGACATGAATTCGACCCTGACTCTAATTAGCAGACCCAGTGATATTTAATATTTCACTAGTAGATATTGTTAATTACTACATTATACTTCATCTTACAACCCAAAGGAATACTTTTTTTTATTAATTTGTTAATAAAATAGATTAGTCTAAATGTAATTAATATCGCCTACTAACTACTTATTATGGATCAAATTTTGTTATTAATTTCTTTAGTGTATTAGTTCAGGTAAGTTTTTTATGCAAAATTATATAGTTTTAACTATAATGGTAATTATTCTATAGAAAAGACAGGTGCAAATATTAATTGATGTGAGATTTGATGTTATGGATTTCAATTCCTTTGTTGTAATTACATTAATTCAATTACTCGGATGATTGTTTATTGAGCGAATTTTAAATCTTCTCTTTTTTTTTTATTTATAAACACATAACTGGGTTGAATACAATTAAAATGAAAATTTTTTCAAACCAATATTTTTAACTATCGTCCAAATCAAATTATTTTACTCGTGAAATAAGATTGCATGACAATAACAATATTATCACATCTATAAACTACTCTTTAACAGATTTAGCTCTGGTACTTGTATAATTTTGTTCACTACTAATAATATATTATGTTACATACATTTTGCCATCACGAATGTTCTATAGATTATATTAAATTTTGGTAGAATAAGAGATAACTTTTTTGCCAACGACATATTTTATTATCTAATGATATCTAATAAAGAAAATAAATGGCATGAAGTGAATGGTTAGACAAGATAGGCCATCATGTCATTGCTTCCTCTTCACACCACAAGCTTTAGACAGCAACCGGACGGCGCGGTGGTGGCGCCGTTACGCACTGTTACTGATTTTTGTCAACATCATTTTTATTAACTTTTTTTAAATTTATTTATTTCACTCAATTTTTGCAACATGTTTCTTTTTCTGTTTCTTTTTCGTTTTTTTCCTCATCACTCCTAATTGTCTCCAACTTGATTCTCACATATAAAGCTTTTTTAAAAGTTAGATAATTAACTATATCATCATGGAAAATCGAAATACAATAATAGTTGTTAAACTCATGTGTTTATCATTAGGTTAAATGTTATAACGGTTAGTAATATATACAACTTTATTTTCTTTACATGTGACTTTGCAGAGTGCACATGTTATATACGTAAGGTCCATATTTTGTACGTTAGGTCGGGATGTTAGACTCGTAAGTTTAAAGGGTTATATGTCTAACTGCTAGTGTTGTCTTATATCCCTTAGATATCAATCTAAATATTTTCCTACGGTCGGACCCTCCCTGGTAGATATAGTATTATAGTTAAGTGCAGTCGCCACTCTTTTACGGTCTACCTAGTTAATCAGATCAGGTAGCGCAACGTCAGCAGCTGACATATGAGAGCATCTTGTGAGGCCAATGTAGGATCGAGTGCTTGCCGCTTTATCAAAAACTATAGCTGGTGGTATCGGTGCAACTCAGACTTTTTTAAATCGTATAGCAACTCAAGCGTCACGGTTCGATAACTCTACCTAGCGTGGTCAATTATTAAGCTTCAAAAATCACCCATATCAGTAATGCACGTTTTATCCAATAGAAACAAATCACATTTCTATGTTTTGTTTTACTAGGGATCGTTGCTTTTGTAGTTTCCTTTCTTTGCTGTTATTTGCCGTTTCATTGACTTTCTGGCTTTGGCTATTCCATTAGATAAAATTTTCATATTTTTAAAATGTAAGTTCTAAGTTATGATAATGTGATCGTTGAATAAACCTTGAACATGTTGTTTACTCTTAATTCTTTTGAAATGTGTTGTATTTTGATGCATACTTGCCAAAGAATTTAATCGTGCTCTAGAACACGTGGCATTAAGGAGAGGAATATAAATTCATGATATCAGATTCGTTGAATCATCTGGATTTTCAGTCAACATTATTTCAAGTTAAACATTAATAATAACATAATTGTGAGTGAATTCCAGTACATCCCTCTATTAGATGCAATTTTAAATCTATTCTTACACTGTGCCACTTCGAAGATTGAAGCATTCCACTCAAATCAAATGTAAGTTTTGAAAATAATTTAATTATAAAACAAACTTTTTATGTACGCACACAGTAAGAGATGTCAATTTCGTGCTGACATGATTTTTTCCTGGAGCTCCGACCATTTGCTAACCAATTAAGGAAGACTTTAATATAGTATCTAAGGTGGTTGTAAATACTTGTCAACCCAGTTTCTTCTCTCAATGTTTTATATTGTTGTATTATTTTATCTTTAGTTACTCGTTTATGAATTAACAAACACATATCACAAAAGTCTCTGAACAAAGAGAATGATTTTCCTTGTCAACATTTAAAATAAAATATTTAAAGCAAAAATAATAGCATGGAGAGTGTTGGGAACTCATTGATTTTGAAAAATAATAAATATATTGATTAATAGTCGGTTAAAATAGGCGAGTAGATCTAGAAAGTGGTGAGGTGATCAATGTTCCCCGTCAGTTACTTGTGACATCATTTAGATTTTAGACTAGCTGTTGCTTTGAACGCCGGAAAATCATCTTTTAATTCGACTTTGTGAGACTGAGACCGTCGCATGTTAATCTAAAATCACGACCTTTCATTTTTTGTTATTTGCATTCATCCTTCATACATTTTGATAATGATATTCTTTACTAAGTATAAAGTTATAGGAGATGACGTGAGTACAAATATATAAAGAATAGGAGATGACATGAGTACAAATTATCGAAATTGTTATTAATTCTGAATGTAATCGGCCGATGAGCTACCATCAGGTTGGAACATCGATAGCTTTGTTCTCGAGAACTGAGTAGGTCTAACAAATGTGAGTGTATTTCTTTTGAAAACCTACAACCACATACACTAGTTAGATAACACCGGAAATATTTTCGGTGAAGCCCATAAAAAATTTAAGTCACGTCAAGTGATCAGTAATAGAAAGCAAGAATATAGATAGAGTTAAGAGCTTGTGAGTTCGTGAATACCAACGAAGTGAATCGTACCTAAACTTTTATAGAGGAGCTTAGCGGCAGTTGCGAGCATGTTACCTGGCTAGTGATGTGTTTGAGTGAGTCTTAAGCCTGAGTGGAACACTTCTCCAGACGAGATTGTCGTCCTAACTTCTCGAGACGAGATTAATTCAACACGTATTCATGGGGTGCTATCAGAAATGCGGTTGTCGTGTTGGGACAATGGAGTTGCGCGGATGCCACGGTTCTTGCCCACACCTCGAGAACCCAAGGTGACCTGCTCAAGGAAATTCATGTCTCAGGTCCCGCGGTGTCATGCTCAAGGATATTTACTCATCAGGTCACGAGGTGGTGGCTACACGTGGTATCAATAGTATCCCTCGAAGGGTCCTAGATGAAGATTTTGAAGTTTAGGATCATTTGAAGCTCTAGTCAAGATTCGAGATCAAATTTGTGTTTTCCGAGGAAAACCATAATCCATGTAACGACATCCCGCCGACGTTGGTTAACTGAAATTGGACGATCAGGATGGATTCTAACTCGGTACTCGAGGCAACAGCTGGAATTCTAGAGATGACCTGAGCCCTTTGCTGCGAGGGAGATCCGATGGCTGCTGTGACCCTCAAAATCCTATTCATTTTTATCCACGCAACGAAACTCTGTCAAAATTTCTCCTTAGGCCCCGAGAACTCGAGCTATCTACACTTTTTTCTCGATCTACTCTCCAATATTCCAAACTTGTAAGTGCCTAGTCTGATCTTGTCCCATAGAGATGTCGTCTCCATATAATATTGCAGTTAGAAAGTTGGCAGAGTCCCTAAATTCCTCCTTATCCGTGGTTATAGTAGTGAGGGGGCTAGTAGCCTGAGCGCCATGGATGTCCGTAGAGCGAGGTTACTGAGAATAGCTCGAAATGAGGTCGAGCTCGCCTCCTCGGGAAGTCCTTGGTATTGGGTAAAGACTTCAACTCTTAGGGAGTCAGATATCCCCCAGATTATGATAAGGTTTGGATGTCGAGTAGGTTTGAGGTGTTTATTACCTTGAACATGTTACTTCGGGTTCTCGAGGTGTGGGCAAGCATTCTGGCATCCGAGATACTCCATTGTTCCAACGTGACAATCATGCATATGACAACATCCCATGAATAAACGTTGAATTAGTCTCGTCTCGATAAGTTAGGATGATAATCTCGCCTAGAGAAGTGGTCAACTCAGGCATAACACCAGGTGTAAGACTCGTTCAAATACATGTATAGGTCGAGCGGTAAATTTCAAAAACTTTAAGCAAAACTCCTAAGGATAAAAGAAAACGATATGAGTTCGGTGCTAGTTGGCTAGGCCTATTCGATGCTTATTCATTGGGTGCTATCGGAGGCGTGGTTGTCGCGTTGGAACAATGGAGTATGCGCGGATGTCAGAATGCTTGCCTATACCTTGAGAACCCGAGGTGACCTGCTCAAGGGAATTCATACCCCGGGTCAGTTGGCATGCTCAAGGATATTTACTCCTCGAGTCCCGAGGTGGTGGTTACACGTGGTATCAAATCATACATCTTTTCGTGAGAACAAAATGATCGAAGAGCTATGGTGAGAGGAACATGAGCTCTTCATTGGTTGTAATCAGCAATCGAAGCTTGACTCCATTACGTGACAAAAAAAGTGGGAATTGCAACACAATTTAAATGGCAGTGCTACTTGATCAGAAAAGAATAAATGAGTAAATCTTGTAGCTTTACATGATATTAGGTATATTTGATTGCTGGCCAAATTCCATCCTTAATGTCTCCGAATCGTGTTCCCCTCTTGAAAATCTTTGTTCTGTATACAAAGTCGAGTCGAAAATTTTGAAATCCGATAACCCTTTTAGTTCCTTAGAACTAGCTAGTAGGCTTCTTCTTATCTGTTAATGTTAAGCCATTTTCCGTTTATGGAATATTGCCCGGATATCACCTTTGAGATAGCAAAGACCCGATTACCAGATTAAAACTCTCAAGATTCATAGCATCTCAATGGCTTTTGATCGTTAACAATGCTCATCTTTTTACAAGAAGCTCGATAAGATGTCTACTAATATTGTGGCATATTTTGGCAAATGCGTAAATGCTCAACAACTTTAATTTTCTTAAATTAATCATGCCTATAAACTTTATTTGGAATAAAGTCCACAATAAAAAATGATTGTTGAATGATCGCTATTCTTTTTCTATCTTCAATTAAATAGTGATGAATTTGGGAAAGCAGAAATTGCAAGTTGTAACCTCAAATGGATAAAAGGTAGTTTTCGATAATGACGGACATCATTAGGGAGTAAGCTTTGGATCGATAAAATATACTACAAATTGTCGTATTAATACTCAAATCTCATGTAGTTTATACGTAAACATACACTTTGGGAGACTAAAAGCAAAGTTTAAATAATAATCTACTCCCATTGCCTTTTTCCCATCCATCATTCAATACTATATATTAATCAAAACTGATTAATCATCCGTGTTCTATTCATCAAAATTTAACATAAAGTGTCTAGCTACATACATTGTGACAACCATAATCATATCTCATATGTATTAGATATTTGTTGGAACCTTATCAAGTAAATTGTAGATGTCCAAACCATATTATATATATTGAAAACTACCCATGTGTTGCGATTGAATCCAAAGAATTCTGGATTTGAATTTTTAATTTCATTAATGTCAGACTTTCGTTGCATGGCCATATATATATTCAAATATCTAGTGGAAGGTGGAAGATCTTCATAAGAATACTCGATAATCACAAGTCATTTTTTTAATACGAAAAAAAAACTGTTGTATATACGAGTCTGAGAAACTTAATCGATTACTCAAATGCTCATAATAATAATAATAATAATAAATGATTTCCTAAAAAAATGTTGTTTTCTGCAACTTGAATCATTACAGAAATCGTGTTAGGGGTGTGTCATTTACTAGATTCTTGTACCAATATTGGAAGAGCTCTTTCACTTGGCCTTTTCTGTAAACAAGTAATTAATGAGTTAAAGAACGTCCTTTTCAACATAAAAAGATTGATAAAGGAGGAAAGAAAAGGAAACTTAAGTTGGCGTTTATTGCCCTCTAAGCACCTTAAAACACGCAGTATATATATATATATATACCACCATGTACGATACTATGTTCTACTTGGCATTGAAGATAAAGGGGTTTGGTATTTGCCTCTTCTCTCTTAATTACTC
Source organism: Dorcoceras hygrometricum (assembly GCA_001598015.1). Classification (NCBI taxonomy): domain Eukaryota; kingdom Viridiplantae; phylum Streptophyta; class Magnoliopsida; order Lamiales; family Gesneriaceae; genus Dorcoceras; species Dorcoceras hygrometricum. The sequence continues at coordinate 30,497 of KV013359.1, forward strand.
CAATATTTTTGTATATTTGAAGTTTAAATTTTATCTAAATACACGCATAATTTTGAGATATATATGTATACTATCCCCCAGCCCCACCACCCCATCACCCCACCACATCCATACCTGCCACGTGACTGACTTGGATCATTTCTTTTTTCAATTTTTTTTTTAAAAATTAAATGAAAAATCAAAATTTATGAGTGAATATTCAATTTTCCAACCGTAGAATTGTGGATAAAAGTGAAAAACAAAGGTAGAAACTGTAGCCCTCCGACGAGTGAACAAATATACGAATCATGACGACAAGTCCTCTAAAATCGAGTATTATCTTACATTTATCACGTGCATTGTTTCTCCACAAATATAACTTAATGAATAAACTTTATATTTATACAATGTCCAACTTTAGTCATATTTCTCAAAATAACAGATGTGAACACAAAAATATGAGAAAGATCGTAATATAGTTTCATTAATAACTAAATTTGTTCTTACAATAATATTTACATAAGAGAACCAAGTTCTATTCTATCTACAAGATCCTAAACTTTTGCGTTATCATGCCCTTAGTTAAATTATCGGTAATCATCAATTCAATGCTAATATGTTCAATGATCACTATCTTATTTTTAGCACGTTTCCTTATTGGTAAGTACTTTATGTCGATGTGTTTGCTTTTACTTTCACATTTATTGCTTTTGATCATAAAGACCTGAATTGTCACTAAATACACTTAATGACCTAAAAATGGAATCCACAATACTAAGGTCATAAATGAAGAAAATTTGGATATGATATTTGTAGGATGACAAATATATTAACTTATTTTCATTGAGAGCAGAAAAAGTTTCTAACATTGTCCTGATCATGTGATACACGTATATCAAAAAACACTCATTCTACTTTAATCTAATCTCATTTTTACTAATTTATTCGGAAGAACTTTTTGAGCATATTTATCGGTGAGAATTATATTGGAGAAAATCTTCTTATATCCGGATGATCTCCTTTTATCCGAAAGAAGTATTTTCTCCCGATTTTCTTTTTTCGGAAGATTTATATTATCCGAAAGCTCGTATTTATCCGGATCCGGAAGATATCGTTTTTATCCTAAAGTTCTTAATTTCTTATTTTAATCTCAAACTCTTAATATTTTATCTAGTTGATATATTTTATCTAGAAGAACTATTTTAGACAGTTGATCTATCATATTCTGAAGAATTATTTATCCGGTTGATCTATTGTGTCAGGAAGATTGTTTCTCCACTGCTGCATTCTCCTTTACTTCTGTCTACATCATTTCTTGCCGATCTTCTTTTAGTAGTGTTTTCCTTGACTAACTCAAAAGATCCGATCTTGGAGATTATAGATTTTCCTCCCGAAAGGTTCCACGCCATTGGTGTGTTATTATCAAAATATAGACTCTAAAATCTTCTGGAAACAAGTTTTTTTGAAAAACAATGAAACCATGCGCTCAGACACAATCAACCACTAGACATTTAATTTGGCCTACACCAGGGAAGTGAGCAGCCAAGGTTTATTGATGAATCTCAAAGGAATTACAAGTAAATTTAGTCAATCTACTAATGCCAACTCATTGTCTAGAACAGAAACAAGTTTTTTTTTTCTTTCAAAACTTGATGAATAGTTCGGGGAGCATATAAAAAAGATCTGGTAAATTTATGATGGTCGAAAATTACTTAAAACCTGAAAGACGATAGACGACGTTTGACGGAGAAGCTGTGGTAGCCAGCCACTATATCTGAAATTTTAGACGACGAGAAGAGAAAAAGGTACACATCGGATGAAAGAGTGATGAACTTTGCCAGTCAAGAATGTTGGCCGCAGGGGCGGAGGGCGATGGCCGGTGGACAGAGTTGTTTCAAGTCAGTTGAAGGAAGAAGCAAGATGGGCTACAGGCTCTACATTCGTTCTTCACACCAATCTAAGGTGGAAAGTTGAATGTTCTCAGATAAGTTTTGATTTTTTTATTTAATTTTTCAAAATATTAAAATCCACTTGGCAGAACGAATGTCTGTCATATGGCAGTAGCAGATGTGGTAGGAGGGTATCAAAATTGTATATGTGTAGATATATAATAATTTTGACATCTCTCTAAGTTCTTCATTGCTTTATGTATGTATCCTCCGATGAACTTTTGACTCCATTGCATCTTGTTCTACTACACTCGATGGCTTCATTATTTATTGGTAGTTTATATATTAGATTTTCCCGGAGTGAAGTGATATTTATTGTATTGTTATACTTGCTTCAAAATAAAAATGTAAAATATGTCCGAAATGGCTTATAATAATTTAAAGACGATGCAACATTTTAATATATAGAGTAATGTGAACTACTTTTTGAGTACATTTTTGAGATAATAGTTTAAGTAATGGGCCATATATTAGCATAATATGATTTCGATAGATCAAATATCCATATTTAAAAATAATAATGACATGAAACTGTAAAATATTTTAATAAGTCATGCATATTAAATTTAGTTCTAATTGTGGAAAGTAACGTGCATGGACAATTTTCAGGTAGTTCTTGAAATGCGGTTTTCGCATTTGTGAGTAGTTTCCCTTCTATCCAACTTTCAATGGGAAAGTTGTATTTGTCATGTGATATCATATTTTTCATCATTATGGTAATATTGTGGGACAAGGTCCACTAATTTGCAAAAATTAATTTCAAATTAATTTTTTTTCAATGCACTGACGTAGCACCAGAAAACGTTAATGTGATGTCGAAAACAACTAACTGACACTCGAAATTTCTGAGATATCAGATGTCAATGACTAAAATTGAAAAAAATGTATAAATTAATGGGTTAAATTCGTGAATTGTCTGATACATGACAGACAATTAGAACACATGATAGTTAACGACGAAATCTGTAATAAAAGTAGACTCTAAAGCGTCCCTCGCAATAATATAGATACAGAGAATTATATAACTTCGAGATTTTATTACACGAATTCGGAGACGGCCTTTATGAAGACAAAGGATGATTTTTGACAATTTTTAAAAAATTTATATATATATATCTCACCCAGTGCGTGCATATTATCTATTTTATTATAAAATATGTGTATAATAAGTTTTTGTGAATTTAATAATATTAAAGTAATTTTGGATTTTTTTTATTATTTTACAAATAACGTTATTGCTCCTTCGATACAAAATATATATAATATTGATATTGCGGGAAGGGATATTTTGGGAAGAATGTACGACAAAAAGGTGATTGTTTTAGAGGACTTTTGCATAGTATATGTTAACAGAATATTATTTTCTAATCGATGTAAATATATGGATCAAATATCCTTAATAGTTAAGAAAAATATACATAGGATGCGACATTATTATAGACGTATGCGGTCATCTTTAGAAGTATCTGCATATATACATATATATGATGACGTGTTACGAACATACTCATGAGTTACACAATACACAGCACTGTGTATATGTCTTGGAGACCAAAGAAAACATGTGTTTTGTTAAGCAAAATTCACGATTTGGGAGTCTGATAAATAGAAAGGCAGGTGGCTTTATCGCATGTTTGCTTCACGCAAGCACCTAATGGGGTTTGCTTCATCGCGTGGCTTCTAAGTCTTCATTTAGTGTTTAAAATCCCCTCTCTTCCCAAATACAGCATATGCCACCAAACCCTAGTTAAATCCAGCAAAATTAATTTGTATTACCATATTTTTCTTGATCTGGCATACCCTTTTCAAGAAAACCCTAATCAAACATGTTGTTGATAAATTGATGTAACAACTTTGGTTGAGTCGGTACTTGGGATAAAGTCATCTTGCAATATGAGTGCAGCAAATGTTCCTAGCAGCAGCACAGCATCCGGGGGTGGAGGAAGCGGGGGAGGAGGCGGTGGAGGTGGGGGTAGCGGAGGGCCTTGTGGAGCATGCAAGTTTTTGAGGAGGAAGTGCGTGGCGGGGTGCATATTTGCGCCGTATTTCGACTCGGAGCAAGGTGCGGCTCATTTCGCCGCCGTGCACAAGGTGTTTGGCGCCAGCAATGTTTCTAAGCTGCTGCTTCACATCCCGGTACACAAGCGGCTCGACTCGGTCGTTACCATTTGCTACGAGGCTCAAGCCCGGCTCCGGGACCCTGTTTATGGCTGTGTTGCTCATATCTTCGCTCTTCAACAACAGGTAATTAATTCGCTATACATCAGATCACCAAAAGATGCATCTTCATGGATTAGCCAAGTATTTTCGAGCAAAAAAAGAAAAAGAAAAATTGAAACATTTTTCTCCAAAACAACTGTATAATTATTAGTCCTGCTAGGTCTCGCTGTAGCTTGTTTAAATTGACACTGAAATTTTGTTAGTACTAGGAAGATTGGTGATGGGTTCGGGGAGTACCATGAATAGTTGATAGTTCCTTTCGTGGGTTGGTTTATTCTAAAGATCTGTCTCATCGGAGTTGGTGAACTAAAGACAACCCTTAAGTTCTCGCTTCTTCTGTTTCATGTCTTCTACAGTTCTATTTCATCACTCGTAAATCTCCCACCTTTAATAATCGTGTGTTATTAAATCCAAATCCCTGAGTTTTTACTCAAAAAATTTTCTCCCCGACCATTTCAATCGGAATCTTGTGTTTCGATTTGCCAGGGTATGAACACAGCGAGAGCAAAGCTTTCCAAAATCAGCTGCATCTGGACAAACACTATACAATATTGTAATAAAAAACCTGTGGTTACTTGGATAAATTAAAATCATAGTATCGGTTGTTAACTTTATTTACCGAATCTAGTCTCTGATTTTTTTGTTTGCAAACAATATCGGAAACTTAAAAGTTGGGATTTGAGTTAATTCGGCTACTGCATGAGTTGTCATTGAGTAAGTACTAAGTTTTGACTTGGCTATCTGCATCTTGAATTTCTTAAACACTAGAGTATTTTTCAAATTTAAATAAACTAGTATAATCATTCGAAATTTTCACTTAATCCTCTTATCAATATTCTATAGCTATATATATATATTACAAAAATGGTTACGTATTGTAACAACTTCTCAAACTTTAACATAAAATTTGTACTATATATTTTTCCTTTGTACGTCCGCACATTTTACTTTTGATGATGTTAGGATATATATATATATAGGATTTGTGGTATTGTGGACCATGATGTGGTGCATCGGGGGAACAGTTGTTTGCTTTGCTGAAATCAAGAAACCTGATTCTGGTTGATTAACTTATAATGTGGTTGCCGCTGTTACTGTGTGTGTGCATGTGCTGCAAATATATCATTACTATTATATTATATTCGCTGTTATTAAGGAATTGGTCGGGCGTTTCTGTGTAACGCTAAGGGCCGAGCTGGGGTCCTTTGTCCAAATATTGCAGCTTTTTGGGTATTGTTGTTATTTACTAAAGTGTGAAACTTCATAATTAATTCTCTCTTCTTGATGGGGAGATTCATGCATATAAATTAAGTGGCAAATTAATATTTTCTTCTCAGTTAAGCCAACCAGATAATAGTACATTCATTTTAAGTAAGCAATAAACATATTAATTATCACTGGACATTATTTAAAATGGTCATATTCAAGTCCAGTAGATTGTTTGAACTCTCTGTTCAGTTGCTTTGAACAGAAGCCAAGCATGTTTCCTTGGAAATGGTCTCATCACTTTAATTTGCTTCTTTTCATAAGCAACTGTGTAATATTTTTTTCAATTTTTTTTACTATTTTCTATGTGTTATGTTATTAATCTTCAGGGTCTACGTGGAACGGTAAGATTATAGATTTTGACCATTATTTTTTTAGAGAAACCAAATAAACATCAAATGTTTTGTTTATGAATTATGACATTTACAGGTGGTGAACTTACAAGCGGAACTCTCCTACCTGCAAGCGCACCTAGCCACACTGGAGCTCCCAGCTCCTCCACCGGCGCCACCGCAGCCACAGCCGCTTCTCATGCCTCCGGCTCTCTCGATATCGGACTTACCCACATCATCAATAGCCCCTGCGACATACGACTTATCCTCACTACTCGATCCAATGATGCTGAATCCATGGAACTCCCTACAACATCAACGGCAGCAGATCGACCCGCGTCATTTTTCATCCGCCGCGGCTGGATCTTCTCCGGAGATACCGTCGTCTGACCCCGCCGCAGGCGGGGGAGATCTTCAAGAACTAGCTCGCGAGCTCATTAATAGACATGCAAATCCGACAGTAACTTGCAGAAAACATGCTTCAACTATGCCACCGCAGCCCAGATAAAATTTATTGGAAAAAAAAAAAAACTAAGACTCCGATATCAGATTATTGACGTTACTAGCAGACCTTGAACTTCGAGAGAGAATTAACTTCGTTTTGTGTCTCTTTCTGCATGCATGGTGGGCAAGAAAACTTCCTTGATCGATTTATGGATCTTAATTTCTGCTAGACTAGTATATATATATATATATATATATATATATATTCCTTGTCATTGTACTCTTTTGCATGTCTAACGGGATTTTATGTAGCCTCATTCTTTGATAATTTGCATGTCCTAAAAAAATTTGTGCGCGAAATTTTGATACTCATGAGAATAAAAGAAAAACTTGGTCAACGAAAGTGTTTATGAATCTTACGTTCCAATCGTTGTTCCATTTATAAATTTGGATATATTATCTAGACCATGTGGTGTGTTTGGCTAGTGTTATTTATCTTGAATCAATCAAATTTTAATTATTAATCTCATATCAATCAAATCAATAATATAAGTTACTTATTTATTTATATTATTCTTTTATTATATTTATTAAATTTTACAAATTTAAAAATATAATTTAATCTTTTATATCAAATTTAATCGATAAAATCAAATCTATTAATCTTATGAAATATAATTCTATATACAATTCAAACATTTTATTAATCACGTCATTTATAATTAATATCTTATCCTGGATCTCATTAATTGAACCAAATGAAGCCTATGTGTACAACCTATATATAAAAGTATTATTATAAATATGATTATATTCAGTTATTATATATGCATATTAAGTATGCAACAATTAGTGATCGAATGATATGTCTTTTAGAAAAAAGTTTATATTATCATTTTTTTGTCAAGCTATCAAGTTACAGTATCGTCTCCGTGATTTTTACAAATGCGATGTTTAATCTTATTTAATGGTCTTTCCCAAAATTTTACATTAATGTATTTACTCTTATTTTAATATAAGTATCAAAATTCTATACAAGCACGTAAAACATACACCACGATACTGGTTGATGGTTATCAGAAAAGTAGGGCCGAAAACAAGTCATGCTGCTATGAGCCCAATGTTGAAATTTATTGGGCCTTTGACATCAACATTATGGCCTTTTAAGACAAATGGACTAGAGTTGAGTCCATAAATACGTGTCCCCTGGTCACGAAGCCTCGGATTCAAGTTCAACCACGGCTTAAATCACATTATCCAAATATTATACTTCTTTCTCCATAAATACTTTGATTTTCATAAATTGTTAGTGTACGACAATTTTAGTCCTTTATCTTGTTGAATAAATTATAGTCCTTTAATATGCATTATTGATCAATTTTAGTTCTTTTCCGTAAAAAAGAAAGATGTACGTAATTGACTACTTTTAATGATAACTGTTATAATTACGTTGTTATTGCTAAAAGAAATTGTTTTTAAGTCAAAAATTTGTCACAAATGTAACATGATATTGGTTACTTAATCCCATTTATTAGATAAGGAGACTTAAATTGATTATTGCAATATAATTTTATGATTAAATTTGACTCAATAAAAGATACATGACTAGAAGTATCAAACACCGAACATTTTCCTTAAATTTACATTCCACTCACAAATCGAAACGAAAATTTCTGTTTTTTTCCAAAAATTTCTATTTACGTTTTAAAAACCTCATGAAATATATATATATATTGACGGGATATTACATAATTTCAATAGAGTGGCTTAGGTAATAGGTTATTGTTTCTCCCACTAATAATAATAGATAATAAAACGGAGCCGGAAGTCACATATCTAAGAATTTTTTAATACCAGAATTAATATATAAACATATCGGAACCGACATTTATTACCTCGACTCTACTCACTCGATGGAATCATGTCCAGACAAATCAAACCTTATCTCTAATCTGGCTTTCGGTTTTGTTTCCTTATTTAATTGTTTGCAATATCATGTACTATTATATTCTAATCATGTACTATTATATTCTAACAATGTATTAATTGGTACGATATATTGTTTTGGACTATGTGTGTAATAATTTATTAACGCCTACAGATTGATGCCATTGTTAAACTTTATTTTACTAAACTATTTTGTGTTCAACTAGGTTATGATTCCTATCATTTGTTGACCCCGATAAATCAAATACTTTGAAAGGTATAAAGATTAATTTATAAAACTTGAAAACTTTTAGGGAGAGTTTTTTAAAGGTTGATTGGTGATTAGTCAGTACAAATGTAAATATAAATTACTAGATTTGGTGGATCACAACAATGTTGGAAAAAGATTTGGAATTTAATATATTTTCACTTTTCAAAGTGGCTTTATTATTGATCATCAAATGTCCTCTGATAACTAAATCGAGTAGAAGTGGAAATAAAAATTCTTTATCCTGCAGAAGTTTCCAAATTGTACAAGTCGGTCGGATCCTTATGAATTTTTTTTTTTTTTTGATAATTCAAAATTATGTGGTTCAAAATTGTGTTTACACTTTCATGTTATAAACTATGGCCTCGAACTATGTGATATCCCACATGCGGGCATGGATTAGTGGGGTTTGGGCATAGATCGTTTAGAAATTATTATATCATTTTTCAAAATTTATAAATTTTATTCCCTCCTGAAATATACAACAATCATATATAGATAAGTCCGTACTTCAACTAACATAAGAAATAAACTTAAGAAACATTAGGTTCCGTTTGGACACATTTTATAAAAACGTTTTTAGTGTTTTTAAAGTTAAAAAAACTTAAAGTATGTGTTTGGACAAGATTTTATAAAATGTTTTTGAAAAATATTTTTAAAAAACTAGTTTTGAATACCTTTAAAAAAACTTCCAAAACGTTTTGCAAGAATTTTCTTAAAAACACTTTTATAAAAATATTTTTATAAAACGTGTCCAAACGGAGCCTAGGTGTTGCTCATTTTCATTATGAATGAATGTGGAAAAATATAATATAATCACACACTGACTATTGAAATATGACGATTGCACTGCTATACATAAGTATCATTCTTCCATTTTTTTTACTACTATGCTTCTATGTTCTAATGTTTAGAAAACATAAACCATTTTTCGAACAAATCAAATAAAAGTACAACCATTATTCGAAAACCAAACAGAAATACAACAGCCAAGTTTGCTTATATATATGAAGAAATGGTGTTTGTTAGATCCGGCAATAGTTTATAAGAATCTTTAACTGATCAAGGAGGTGAATTAAACAGCTGGATCTGCCAAGCCAATGAGAGAAAACGTTGACATATTTCAATTACCATCTGGGGGTGACAAAGAGCCAAGGCCTTACCAGAAACGAATGGGAAGAACACTCGGATAAACAGTAACTTTTTCGTATAATTTTTTATAAAAAAATATTAGTTTGCTCCACACATATATATAGATATATATGTATTTGTATTTCTCAGTTACATGCTATATAATATATTGTTTTGTAGATTTAACTTCATATATATACACATGAAAATGTTGATCCACCATTAATTAATTTAATCTTGAAGGTGGAGAGATGACTAAAATGATTCCAAATCAATCACCATCCATCACGTGTTGACCTCTACTCTGGTCGGCCCTTGTTTTGCCATTACACATGAAAACTATATTTAATTAATCCCAAGTTGTAACCCTTGGGATTGGTCTTCAACTCAAAAGGATAGGTACATGGGGCGCAACAAAATTTCAAGCCACTTCGAACCAAATGCGACTTCCAAGAAACTTAGAACGTGCTCTTCTATTATTCTACTACTTCAAGTTGTATATAATCATGCTTCTTATATAGACCACTCAATTGGATAACTTTCTTCTCATTCATTTTGTATTCGAGGAACGACTAAATTACTAAGATTGTGAATAATATGTGAGAAACTAGTGCTAACTCTTTGGTAAAAAAAGTACTTCTAACGATAACTTTTTACCAAAATCTATTTTACAAGTAGAATCAACTTCTCACCAGCTTCTGAGCTATGATTGGATAAAGAAAAAACAAAACTTTTTTAAGCCAAAAAATCAATATTATTTTTCCGGTTATTTCCAACACTATCTATCCTCGCTAGTTTTTTATTGCATATAAAACTAGTGATTCTGAGGGATTTAAGCGCCGTTTTACCAATTAATACTATTTGAATGGTTTAACCAACACTCAAAACTGCCTGTGACAAGTTCACATGTGTTCACACATCGGTTGAAACTAGATCGAGGTTTTCGAGTTATTGGTTCATATTTCAATCGAGGTTTTCGAGTTATTGGTTCAGATGAACCGGTTCAATCACAAATAGTTCAAGTAAAGTTTTTTCTTGGATGTTTGAGTGATGTAGCTTAACTGAGAAAATTTTAATTCCAAGAAAGTTAAGGTAGCAAGTAAAGTTTTATCTTGGATGTTTGAGTGACGTAGCTTAACTGAGAAAATTATAATTCCAAGAAATTTAAGGTAGGGTTGAGCAGACCTCCTGGAAATCTCTCATGCATTAAAATGCTAACACTATGATGCTTGATCTAGTTAGTTAGGTGAGACGTAAAAGAATAACGTCATATCTGAATGAGTAATACTATCTCTATTGAGAATATGGTCAGTGGTATGGATAGGGTAAGACTGATCTCTAAAGGAAATGAGACAAAATCAACAGTAAGTCATACATATTTCCGAACTCATGGGCCAAATAGGCCGACCATAAATCACATAATTTGTGCACTATATGGTGCTACATGTATAATAAGTTGCACATTAGCAAACAATTATAACTTTTGACCTTGTAATAAGCGCTTGATCATAACAATTAATCCTGAATGTTTGAGTTGATATTAGTCTAAGAAAAAATCATGCAATAGTATTTTTTAAGTTCCAATTATACAATCAACTACGCATATGAGTTGAATCAATTCAAATATTCAGAGCTGCGGAGTAGAAACACAAATTGTGCCACAATATTGTGGTAAAAACTATGGTGAACTTGGGGCTTTGCGATAGATTCCAAGCACTAATTACTTTAGTTGCACATCACATGAAAGCAATAGTGTTGTTTTTAGTGGTCCACATTCGCACCATTTATCAGCCTAATAAATTGTTTTTTTATAGGGAATAGGGTGATTTAAAGATAAGAATCACAATTAAGCTTGTCGCGCAAGTTCCAAAGTTTCTTTAATTAAATAATTGTAATGTTCTTTTTCTATAAATATTTTATCTTGTAAAGTGAAAGTGCCATACAATGTTCTATCAAGGCATGGTTATCAGATCGGGATAAGTGAGTAGGGCCAAATATTTTTAATTGACCCAAACATTATTATGCATATATCTATTTATATTATATATATTATATTTTAGGTAAATTTATGTAAAGGGGGATGAAATAATAAGCTCTCTTAAAAAATATGAAGAGACTATAAGCTTCATATCACGTAATTATATAGACCTTTATCTAAAATTTAAGCATTTTGTTTTATTTAATCTATTTTAAGTTTAATTCATACTTTAAAATATCAAAATATTACAGTTGTGAAATTTTACTTTGATAATAGGTTTAATAGTAATCTTCTGTACATTTTATATTGATTAGTTAAAAATATCAGAACATGGAGTATGGATTTCACTCCAACTAAGGGTTTGACGATGATTGCTATTACCTCAAATGTGTGGATTAATCAGGTGACATTCGAATCCACTAAAATTTTATATTATATATTTTTACATCCTGCTCAAATGGAAAAAAAAATTAATTATCGAGATTATTATCACATACTTGAATATGAGCGGTACTATTACTAATATTAATATTAATATTATCATTATTAATCAAAATTTACGAGTAAAAATTAAAAATATTGTAAGAGTTACTAGTTATAAAATGGCGTGATATTTTGTGATGACCGGTAGGACAAAATCAGTGCTGACTAACAATCTGATTTCAGAATATCAAATTATAAGGTAGCCACGTAACGAATAATATCTTTTTTGTACCTCATTATTCATAACTTTGACCAATTGATGTGATTTGTCGATTACCTTGACATAGGGCGAGTTTGGTGCATACGATACGAACAAATATTGACTTGAAAATTCGATTTAATTTTTTTTGAATAACTAGGTATGTAATACAGATGTACACTCATAATTCAATTAATCTTGTCTCCAATCAGATACACACAAGTTAATTAGTACATATTCAATCCAATTACGAATTAATTAGATTTTGTTTTGTATCTAAAATAGGATGGATGTTGATCGTAAAGGTACTAGTAGATGGTACACTCTATCACATGACTATGTCATTGTTAGGGTAAAAGTGAAGTCATAGATCAACTATATACTAGAGAACTATAAATATAACTATTATATTATTCAATTTTTTATATAGAAATAACTATATATTCGATTTGAATAATACAGGACCTAGAAGTTCCAAACTTCAATTAGTTTCCATAACATTTACTATTACAATGATTAATGGTTGGGGGAAAATGGTCATTAGCAAAAAAGACAAAATATGTAGCAATAATTAGTGGTGCGTGGTGCCAGGGAAGTAGCTAGAAATCATATAGATCGCCCTCCAGACACGGGCTGCACCCCACTGCCTCCATTGTTTTGTGTGAGTTTTTGGACCTATTTACTCCAAATTCCAATGAACCCATATGCAATAAAATCCCTTATTTTCTTTTTTCATGAAAAGGGCAGAAAAAAAACACTCTTATTTCATTTGGATTAATCTAGGCTCATGATTAGTCAGATAATACAACATGCAACCACTTTGCTCGCCTATAAATACCCAGTTATTCTCTCATTTTTACACACATTCAACAGACTCATTCTTTGCACTACATATATTCTTGATCACCCGGACTGACTTAAGCATCGGAGGACCTTCGTCGGGATGGCTCCCGACGCCTTTTGACCAGTGTCTGTGGTTGCAGGTCAATTGCAGGAAAGACCTCCTCATCCTCCTAGGACAGACCTCCTCATTCCCCTATGACAGACCTCAAGACCTCCAGACATCTAGACCTCCTCGGGTGGCGATGTGTAACTCTATGATCGGGAATCGAGGACGAATTTGAGATAGCATCAGAATTATATTTTATTTTTAAATTCCTAATCAATAGTATAGTGTCACGTATATTATAGCATAGAATGTTTCATCTATTGAAAGAGAAGATGGAACGTGCCGATATTAATTCTTCTCCCATCTCTGTTGTCGTCTTGTCCTCCTTGAAGTACCAAACGACATGTCTTCCATATTATCATATAAATGGAAGAGGGAATATCAAAATGGGAGCCTTGGTCAAAGGCAAGAGTAGTTATCATCTCTTGTCTCATATTGACTTTATTCAAAAACATCTCTCCCCCACCAATTAAATTTAGTTAAATTGTTTGGACTTCAATCTTCACCTAATTCAAACAACTTGATCGCTGCACATTATATTAACTCCGTGTCTATGTATACACACACACGTTGTTACATATTACAATCAGATTCATTAATTCGTTTGCCTCTAGTTAGGTTGAGCTACATGGTCGCATAGCGTGGTACGTATTTCAATATTAATGGGAAAAAAAAAGGGCTATTCAATTTCAAGGTAATAAATAATCCCAAATGAACAAAGCCTCGAATGACGTGGAATTTGGGAGGTCTTTGTTGACTTTTTACTTGGCTCGATAGTAAATATTGCTCTTCAAGTTTCTTTTCGTCTAAATTACTCATCCCAAAACGAATATATATATATATATATATATATATATATATATGCAAATCAACTGACTTTGTATCTATTACTATATATGAAAGTTAAACCCCCCCATATACAATTTTCATTCTCCATATATTTCTTTCTTCAATACCTCGTTCTTCTGTTTTTAATTTTTGAATCAACTCGCCGAATAATACCTAATATGTCATACTTTAAAATAGTTAAAATATTATATTTACATTTTTTATTTCAAATAAATTAATTAGATATGATTAAAAAAGTTATAACAAAAACTAAGATATTTATATACGTGAAGATAATAGGTGCAATTGAATTAATTTAATTCGTGGATTTTATAATGATGATGGTGATAGAAAAGATTTGATGAAGATAAAAAAATAGATAAACTTAGAGTGTGTTTCAAAGATCAGAAGTAGTTATTATAATTTTTTTTTAAATTAATAATAGAATAAATGGTATTCATATTAATGAGCAATAAGGATTACCATCATTCTAAAATGGATCGTTTCGATTATGAAATATGTTATTCGATTCTAATGAAAGATAAGACCAGATCAAACCGTTGGCACACTGTCTGGCTATGAATTCCTGCATGGCTATGATTCTCAAACTGAAATTTATTTGATTAAATTTTATTATTGTAATATAATTAAGATAATTTTATTCATTATTGTTATAATGCATGATAATATGAATTCTCTTTTTGTTGTTGAAAAAAAAAAAGCAATAGTTTCTTAGCTGAATTTCAGATTTCTTGTACCGCTGCACGGTTTAGGTTTAAGAATCAAAAGCGAATTATAAGTCCTCGATTTTGAATTTATTTTAATTGGAAATAGTTTTTTTAATGTTCTTGAATTGAATCATGGTTGGATCTAAATAGGGAAGTATATTTTTATCATTTAATTGCATGTGTTTCATCTGTGGTCTTATTATAAGTCAATTCATGGTCTCGACCCACTAAATTACATTTTTTTTATAAGAGCATGCTATCATAAAATAGTTACCTATCACCAAAACTTGTAACATAGTACTACGGAATGCTTGTTTCTCCAATGTCAAATTAGGATACTTGTGAGAAACGACCAAATTGGAAAAAGAAATTATAAATAGTGGACTAAAGTTGTGAATTGCTTGATATATGATCAAATTATTTTAAAAATGTGCAAGTTTCGTAACATAAAATATAAAATCTTTCGTGAAATCACCAAATCGCCATTGCTTTGATTCACTTGGGAAATTTTTTGTCAATGCTTTGCCTTAGAACAACTCAAAAATTACTCTAATTACCGAATTTAACCTCCACCAGCTTATCCCAAAACCCCACTTACGAATCTTTCCAATCTCTCCATTGACCAAACCCTAACCCAAACATTATTGTCATCCTAAGCTAATTAGGTAAAAAAAAAAAACATCAACTTTTATTCCCGAAACATCATCCTCTCTCCTAACTTCATTTCTCCCATTTACCTTACCCAATATCTAGTCAAAAATAACATAGGAAAGAAGCATAGGCTCATATATATACCATAAGAGATGGATAATTTAGATCGCAATCTTGTCAGTATACCCCTATTTTAGTTTATGTCCGATCCGTTGAATTAGATTCCTCAGGATTTTGATTTTATCAGTTGTGCCTTGTGGTTCTTGAACTTCATATATAATCTCTCAATTTCCTCTATTTCACTGTAGATTTGCATTGAATTTGAAGAAGGAGGTTGAATAGACATATATAAATACTTGCAAGGTTGGAAAGAAGTGATGGATCAGCTAACTCACGGTCGTCCCCGCCATTTACCGCCACCTTTCCACGGTGGAGATCTACAGCTCCACCACCACCAATTCCTGCAGCAGCAACGCCGGGGTCTCGAAGACGAACAAAGTGGAAACGGAAACCCATTAAAGGGAGATCCAGATGAGAATTATGGCCTCGCCTCCAGCAACACAGCCGATCAAGAAAAGGAGATGGGGCAAGTGGGGATTGATCAAAACGAGGTAAATAGAAGACCCCGGGGCCGCCCGGCCGGCTCAAAGAACAAGCCGAAGCCTCCTATTATAATCACTCGGGATAGCGCTAATGCACTCAGGTCTC
This sequence comes from Dorcoceras hygrometricum, assembly GCA_001598015.1. NCBI lineage: Eukaryota > Viridiplantae > Streptophyta > Magnoliopsida > Lamiales > Gesneriaceae > Dorcoceras > Dorcoceras hygrometricum. The sequence goes on from KV013359.1 coordinate 46,536, forward strand.
ATGTTATGGAAGTCGCGAATGGCTGCGATATTCAAGAAAGCATAACAATCTTCGCCACCAGGCGGCAAAGGGGGGTTTGCATATTGAGCGGAAGCGGCACCGTGACGAATGTAACTCTCCGGCAGCCATCCGCGCCTGGTGCGGTGGTGACTTTACATGGGAGGTTTGAGATTCTCTCTCTTTCAGGATCTTTTCTTCCTCCTCCGGCTCCGCCGGCGGCGTCTGGTCTTACTATATATTTGGCCGGCGGGCAAGGACAAGTGGTGGGGGGGACGGTTGTTGGGCCTCTTCTGGCTTCCGGACCGGTGATGATAATGGCTGCATCTTTCGGTAATGCAGCTTATGAGAGGCTCCCTTTGGAAGATGAAGAAGCGGCGGCGGCGGGAGGAGGGCAGCTAGGATCGCCGCCACCGGGGATTGCGGGGCAACAAATGATGAGTGATCCAAATGCAAATATGTTTCAAGGGATTCCCCAAAATAATCTCATGAATTCATGCCAATTACCATCTGAAGCTTACTGGGGAACAGGTCGTCCTCCATTCTAATATCTATTATAATCCAGAATCCAAAAATTATGACATGATTTCACTTCTAGTTCTTGCAATTTATGTAGCTTTAATTCATCTTTTTATCTATCTTTTCTTCTTTCTTTTTTGAATCACTTCGTACTTTGATGGAAGGAGGGATGTACAAATTCATGAATTCTTTGTGGGTTTGATCATTTTATGAGAAAATTCTCTGCGTCTTCTAACCTTAATTATATACTCCTGCAATTTGTTGTTGCAGTAGTATACTACTTCTGCTTCTGGTAACTTTGTCTGACAACCATTTCATCACTTTATGCAGAAGAAATAAGAATTTTCTAGGTTAATTTTGTTCATTGTCTGATTTTATTCTTTCAAGTTTCCCATTTTAGCATACAGTATCCAAGCTAGTACAATCCCCCAACCCTATTTAAACATCTTCATTTATCTTCATTTTACAAGACATAAATATATATTTTTGTGAGTGTGCATGCTTATATGCAAGAGAAGTTAATCCCAATAGCTGCATCATTATTAGTTTAGTTATACAACTTGTATACTTATAGATTAAATCTCCCCATGATCCAACATTTATGAACAATTCCATTACCGAGCTGAAGGATCACTTGAACATAAATATATATTCATGGTACTTCGGATTGAGTGGTTTGAAATCCATTGATTGCAAATGCATTTTTATTGTTTCATAGCTAGCTATTAATATAATATAAATTAACAAATCACAACGAATTTTAAATTCTTACAATATTAGAATAATTTGAAATCCATTATTATAATTAGCATAAATAAAGTATGTAGGAGATGAATATGACTTTCGACCCATTGTCAAAGTCCTTTAATAAATTTGAAATCCATGGATTTCAAATTATTCAATCCAATATGCTACATCACCTTATTTGTTTCTATCGGTAAAACTTTTTGTTCTTGAATAAACAATTCCAGAGTGCATGGACTCTCTTATATTTGTCATAAATGTCATTGTTTCCAATTAGTATCTCTTATGACACAAAAGTTGTTATTAACATGTAAATTAAATGTTTGCCACAGAGGTTTCGTCACAGAAGGCAAAGAAACCTATGTTCTAATATATCAAATTAGGATTATCTCATCCAAACTTATTTGATTACATTTGTATATATGAAATCAAACTAGTACATATGCGTATCTCTCCTCCATTGTGTGTGTTCTTCCACAGCAGACAGTAAGATATAATTCCAAGTTTCAAGGCGTATATTTGGTGGGCAGTTGGCGAGATTTTGACTGCAATGCAAGTGGTGTAGTTTGGTTGATAATAATGGTACTGAAAAAAAAAATTTGAGCATAGGGGTATGGGGCACTACACAACATCGTGCCTTGATTTCTTGCATGTTTGACTGAGTTCCACAGACATGAACATCGAATACTGTGTTACACGTGCACTGGCTCTGAATTAACCTCAATGTTGTCTATGTTTCCCGCCTTCATTTCAGACATTTTATCGCATAAAATGTTGATGTTTTGGATTTACTTGTGCTCTGGGATATGATTACTTTTTTGGATTAGTGTCGATCATTTGAGTTTGTTGCTACTACATAATGGATTAAAAGTATATAACTTTGGGTTAACAATCAATTGGGTAGTGGAAATAAGAGTAACAATCAAGAAGTTCTCCTAAAAAAAATTTCAAAATTTCGAGTTTGGTTCCTTTATTTCTTCCAAAAGCTTGTGCGTGTGTGTGTGCCCCAGAAACGAATAGCCCAGCAAAAAGTTGATTAGATCTCTACATGGAATATAATATACTGCATGCACAAACATCTCGAGCAACGTTAAAGTTCTTGCCAGTGTCTCTCTCTGCCCCCGTAGAAACACATACACAGATTTCTGTGTGTGTGTGTGTGTGTGTTTGGGTGTGTTTAATTAGAATGGCCTACAAGGTAAAGTGAGGAATGATGAGTAGTGTGTCTAGATTCAGGAATGTGGATGGTTCACTGCATTAAGACTCTATTACATCTAATCCACCACTGCCTTTGTTTTCCGGTCCCTTCCACATGCATTATAATTCCATCAGCTAGATCTCGAATGGTGTTCAACAAATTAATGTTAGTAAAGGATAGTTATCTCTATCAAATCGAAATTATTCCCCCCATTAAATAGCCTCCTCTCATATCAGCCTAACTCATCTATTAATTATCCATTTTTTTCTCTCCGCGATTCAATTATGTGTCACTAATTAATTAAGTCTTTCTCTTTCTTTAAAATCTTCGGTATGCAAATAATTTAGCATTTAATTTGACAAGAAAGATAATGGTTTTATCTTAGTTTGATATTTAGAGCCGTTAAAATTGAACAGTGATCTGCCCCATCCACCAAATAAGTAGGTTGGATCAACAATATCCTAGCCCGTCACCCATCGTCCAAAAGATGGGGTTGTTCCACTCTGCTAGCCCGTTTTGAAGCCTCTAGAGATACTCGTGAGAAAATCCGAAAAAACTGGAAAAAAAAAAAAGCAAATCCAACTCTATTTATTACGTGTATCGGCTGCATCACAACCCAATTTCTCCTTAAATTGTAGGTGGTCCCGTGTTATTTGTTGTCGATGACTCAATGTGCAACTTTTATCGATCATACGTGCTTACAAATTATATTCGATTGTTTCTCATTTTTGCATGCACAATGTACGACGGTTCGTTTCATTGAATTGATAAGATTAGAATGCATTTTGAACCAACGTTCTTTACTACACAACCATCATAATCAAATGAGTAATTCTTTATGAAATCTTCTATTATTTTTTATGACTCATATTCCTCATTCATTTCCTTTCACCATCCCATCTCCTCCCACAAGTGAGGCGGTAAATAAGTAACAAGTGAATAAGGCTTACTATTTTTTCATCTGGTTGAGAATTAATTTTCAGGCTGTGGATAACATAGTAGCAAATTCTTTTCCGGATGTAGCCATAGTTTTCATCAAGGCTAGTATGTTTCGAGGGTGGAATAAAGAAGAATTGAGTCAACAATGGGGTTAAAAATAAGTTTATTTCGAAACCACAGAATATGGTCGTTTGTTTAGGAACTGCAAGGAAAAATTGACACCTAGGGTCGCCAAATAAATGGCACCCTGCAGATAGTTTTCGCACATGAATTGTTAACAATTTTTGCAACCTTTTTTAAACGCAAGGCTTGGTATAGATTGATTCATATACAGAAACTATAATGTTTTTGTCGTCTTATCATATTTAGAAGCGTTCTGTTGCATATGCCGTTGAATTTAAAGTCGACCTTTTTGGTGGCGAAAGTGTTGAGTGAACAATAAACTTTCCATATAATGTAATAGAGCAAGTATTGCTAACTTTCATTGATCATAATCTTGTTATTTACAATGAAACTACATACAAAATTGATACCGAAGCAACAGAATTACAGAAATACGTCCCGAAATGAGGAATCAATATACAGGTGAAGATAATTAGAACAAGCAATAAGCTTATATATATGACGTTAGAATTTACACCTCGATCCGTAGGCGACGCATTTCGGATTGGAAAATGGAACTTGATGTCAAAGTTCTACGAGCCAGAGCCCGAATGTCCTCCCGAGAGCAATCGCGTGAAATGCGGACAAGCTCCCAAAGGGCTCCTCCACTGATCATGTCTTTGGCATTAACCTCTGTAGGTAAGAAAAAAACAAACTCAATATTTCAATAATAAATCATAAAATCTGGTTTCTACGTGGTTGGGTTATTACCGTGTTGCGCCAGGTGGCACAGCGCCAGTTCAACGTGGCGTCTTATCAGTGACACTTCATTGTTTGCATTTTGTACAATCCAAGGCAATGCTCCATCCTCTATTAGCAAAGAACGTCCGGCTCTTGTTCCTGACATCAATAATGCGCATGTTAAGTTAATCACTTGCATATAATGGTTCACCATCCTACAACATATTGTAAATTTATTACACACGACCGCCACAGGTAATTGTGATCAGCAACCACCCCCTTCACCAACTTTATCTGTTTTCTTAGTTTCATCGCCTAAGTTATCGAGCTCAGGAGATTCAGAACAAGGTGGTGAACCAAACTTATGTTCAAATGGTGCCAGCCGAGTAGTTTCTGGTTGTCCAAGGAGGCCTGAACTACCTGTGATGGTGGTGGTATGACATGATTCATGCATATCGGAAAAATCTTTCTCAAACCACAGTCAACATACTTCCGCAGAACCACACATTTAAGATCTAGATGTCATATTGTAATAAACCTTGTCTCTAGAGACTATTTTTTAAATAGCGAACGGACATAATTGTGGCATGCCTAATCAATTTTGTCTATTTATATAAAACTAACTAGAGGTACTTACCCTGTGTCGAAGCCCTCGATTCACATTTTGCAAAGTTAGCAATACCACGGGCAACTTGAGAGAGTACATCCGGATGCCTACATCTGACCATTCCTAATAGAGCTTTTATCCCACCTTCAGACCTCAGCCTCGTTTGTAGTTTATCTGCAAAGTCAGGGATATGTAAACTTTTTACTAGAGCATCTTTTAATGTATCAAACAACCGCATGTTTTCATCGGGACTAAACCATTACAACTTAACTGAGGACACATCTAAGAGAGCTTAAATAAAATCCCAACTAATTGGCACCTCTTAGAAAGTCTGAAATGCTTTAATGGTAATTATAGGACTTTCTTGCAATATCTATAACTGGACAACTTGCTTTTTTAATGTTAAATCTGGTATCCATATCAAGGGGATTGGATAAGAGTGAGGAGACCTAAGTGCAAAAGTAAATAATCATATACCATTGCCGCATAAATTAGCTATGGCTCCAGCAACCATTCTCAAGGTCTGTGAATCTTCGGCATCAGTGGCTGTGATAGCTAACAAAGAGATTCCAGCTTGGGCCATTATGAGTTCCTGGTTGGCCTCTGGGTCAGCAAACAAGTATAGTTTAGGGGGAAGTCAATTAATGTGAGAAGAATGGAATGTCGGACTGATTAGTTAAGACCGTACCATCATGAACAATATACCATTTCAAAATATTTTCATAAATAACATACTAGATAATCAAAGGCAGTGAACTGAAAAAGAAGTTACCATTCATCGCCAGGTTGGCAATAGCACCAGCAGCAATTCTACGAACAGTTTCATCCTCATAGCTTCTAAGGAGCATCAACAATGAAGTGAGACCACCAGCTTCAACTATCTTTTCTTGGTTTGCTTCTATAAATTACAAGGAAGACGAGCTTAACTGTCTCATACTAACATGTGAAATATCACGTTCACAGAAAACCAACTACCTAATTACCCAAGCATGATACTAAAAAATCTATAAGCTGGATTGTAAAACTAAGAAAAATCCGAAAGCTGAAAAGTCAATCATGTCATGTAATTGGGAAATGAAATATATGTAGTTCAAATAATGTGTTGTATCATACAAATAAAAGTGAGGAATGTGAAGCACCTTCAGCTGCCAAATTGGCCACTACTTTGACAGCATGAATCCGGACACTTGCATCGTCCGACTCAAGTAATGACAATATCTTCTGCAATCCAACTGTCAGATTAAGATTGAGTTAAGTAAAGCTCAAAGAAATTCAAATGAAACGAAATAAAATGAAACAAAAAAAAACAGTACCTTGTTCATGCAGGTTTGTAATTGATGCTCTTTCTCCATCACTACCATCTCTGGTTCGTAGATGATTAAGAGGAGAAAGGGAATTTAAACCAAGAAGAGGATTTGCAGAGTTTCCTCTGTTGAGAGAACCTCTAGGCTACAAGTATACCACAAAATAGAAATCAAATCAATGAAACGTCTGTGTTAAATAAGGAAGATCTGAGAAAAGAAAAAAAAAAGGTTGACACATCTCTACAAATGATTACATTCCAGTTAAACATAAATATACAGCCAATAAACTTCTTTGTGCTTTGATCTGGTCAAATACCTATTGTTCATTAATTACAGAGGACAACACAGAATACTCAAGCATAACAATATTAAGTTTGAGAAGCTGAAAGAACTCTGAATACATAGCAAATTGAGCGCAATTGTGATTTAAAAAATTTTAGATAACCAGCGTTCAAAATTTAAGATTCAAATGAAAAGAATATAGACAAAAAGCCATACCTGATTGGCCTCAATGGACAGCTGCGCCAATTGACTTCGTAAAAGTCTCACTTCTTCTTCCAATTTCTTTTTTTGACGACTCTCCTCTTCCAGTACTTGCTGAAAACTCGAAACACCTGTGTCTCCCATCAACTGCAAATGTAAACTTGTTATACATAAATTTCAAGCATAGGTCAAGAAGTAAATAGTGAGCAAATATCCACCAAAAATATTTGTAGTTCTTGTATTGCAAACAAATGGAAACAAAATTGAAGTGTAGTTTAAATATGAATTATTTTTAATATTTCACGTCATTAGGTCCCACTAAAAAAACCAACTCTGTTTCCACGGTTTTCAAAAAGAGAAAGGTACCATCTAAACTATTTCCTTGTTTTCACACTTTTTACTTCTTCAAATTTTGCAAGATTTTTACCAAGGTTTCAAGACCTCAGGAACAATTTTGAAGGATTTTTCGGAAAAGCATTATAATCTCTAATTACTAAAACCAACTTTAAATTTGAAGCTTAATACATGAAAAAACCAACAAACAAACAAGCTTGTACCAGAGTCCCTAAACGTCAATTTTTACTCGGACCATTACCTCCACCTCCGAAAATTTTAGTAGTTGACTTTTTAAATTCTGAATTTCCTCTTCAGCTGTCTTACGGAGGCGACTTTCATTTTGCAGAAAAGATTTTAGCTCAGCAACTTCTTCAGTACTAGCAGCCGTGTTAATCTGCAACAATAATTTTAAGTTTCGTTAAATACATTGGGGAAAGTCTCAAAAGAGTAGCTTGTTTCCACATTTTGCTTCTAATAATTGACGGTTTCAAGTGTCAAAAAACGAATTGAGAAAGGATCTACTTTGAATTTCAGGTGCACCTACATGTACTCTATTAACCACCGCCTACCCACAATAAACCCTTAATATCTCGTGTCCAATCCATGCACCCTGAACCTCCCTCAAAAGACAATAATACTGAACCTCTTATCATTTCATCTGCCAAAAGAATATTGGCACTTTGTTTACAAACTTCCCTCCTGGATGCAAAATTGACCTATTTTAATGAAGTTTTCACCAAATTCCTTAACTGTAATTAATTTACATCTGACCAAAAAGCTTCAGCAAAAAAAACCGCATTCAACTGAGTAAAAGATCTCAACCCTGGAGCATTTGGCAGTAACTTCGAAGTTGAATCCCTTTTTCGTATTCATTGGTCCCATTTCACACAAAAGAGATGCTGAAGATAGACACTTTTCATTTCAGAAACAAGTGCACAAATGCAAAGACAATTTTCTTCTCCCTGTGCCTTCCCCTTTCCTTTGTCCCATTCTTTTTGAATAAGAAAGCTCCTCAGTACAAATTTATATTCCAGTTCATTATTGAAGAAAACGAGAAAGCTACTACCTCTCCATTGATATTTTGCTTCTGTTGATTGACAGCCCATCTTTCCTCAAGCATCTTAATTGACTCCATATAATGCATCTGACATTTCATTTTTTCCTCCTAATATGCCAGCATAAAAGGATCAATCAGGAACTCAGAAATAAAACCATTACGATTTGAATGAAACTTTTTAAAGGATTTAACATTTTTCTTCAAACCTCATCTTATTTTCTCCACATTTTAACCGGCTTTGTGCAGAGGTTTTCTTGCACCCTATCTGTTGCATTTTTTTTCCAAATATTGAAGCTATATGTTGTTGGCCAGACACTAGTATCATGAGATATTAGACTCTGGGTGAAACAACTAGCTATTGCCAGATTGTAAAATGAAGGAAACAATCTCTTATTAAAATTTACAAAGGGTTTGAAGTAAAAATTAACCTTAATGTAACTTTTGAATTCCTAAGACTTTGTTAATAAAGGTATAAGGTTATAACAGTGATTAGATAGCAACAATTTCAACTTTTTAATATATTTATTGCAACTCTTAATAAAAACTTGGGCCATGTTTCCCAATTATGAAGACAATATAGACTATTACAGATTCAGGGAGGAGTACGCATGCTCACATACCTCCAAAACTTCCACATAGTTCCTTTCCGCCTCAGCAACACGTTTCTGTGCTTCTAACCTGATTCTCTCGGTTTCATTTTCATAAACCTTTTGCTGTCTTTCATTTTCAGCAATGAGTTTATCAATTTCCATCTCGAGTCTCTTAGACAAACTCTTATAGTCAAATTCTTCCTTGATTTTCAGCATATTCTCCACCTTCATCGCCTGCAAAAAGTCAAAGTTAATAAATAACATGGACTCAACCTTGTACAACAAAGAAATAATTTTTGTTATAGCAAGAACTTGACTGTTTAATCAGTTCTAAGGAACTCCAAACATAAAATCTGATGTTTAAACTCACCCTTTGTCCAAATAATATGGTACTTGCAGTTTCTCCTCGATGACGTGGAGATGGGCCAATAGTGACAATTAACGACGTTCTTGATGTCCCTGCAGCATACAGGAATGCAATTAAGTTGTGCATGACTTTGACATCATAATCTAAGAAATGTGATTGTACTCGATAAGTCGATAACATACCAACCAAAAACCTAATTATAACATGAAAAAATCAAGTACCAGTTATTGAAAACGGTGCTGAAGAGCTCATTTGGCTAAAACTGTTTAAAATAACTCATACGTTAAGTTGTTTTGATAGCTTAGACGTTGTATGATCTTATTTTAAAATAAGTTGTTAATCTATGATAAATTAAGCTAATAAGTCTTTAAAATGTTAAGAGGATATATTTATAAAATCATAATAGTATTGAAAATATAATGATAGGATGATATATTTAAAACATGACACTATTATTGATTATATTTTTGGTCTTTTGAAATGTTCAAAATAAGATCTTATAAAACAAGTTGGGGTATCTCTGGCCTTTTTTAGAACAACTTATTAGCTGTCAAAGAACTTATTTTGACAAATTATAACTTGTTTCAAAGAAAATTTACCAAATTTGTTTTAGAAACTTATAAGCTCTTAAACAGCTTCTGAGCTCAACAAATACCTTCTAAAGGACAAGTTGGTAAAAGTTTTAAAATTAACCAACTGAGTTTGTTTGATAATAAAGCCTCAGACAGAAACCAGAAAATTAACACAGAGAGAAAAATCTCACCTCCAAATGAATCTTTAAGCAACCTCGTGAGCTTCGAATCCCGAACTGGGACATGCGAACTATTTTCTGCCAAGGCATTTATACATTTCCCTAGAGCACTGAGTGAAAGATTTATAGATTTTGCTTCTTCTAGCATGTGTCCCTCGCTTCCTTCAGAAAAATTTAAACTTATCTGAGATAATTAAAATTGCAAGCCATTTAGAGCAAACAAGATTAATTAATCTAAAATGTCAAAAGTAAGATGGTCCAGTAAGGCTCTAATCGAAAGTGTAGTGAGGTTCTAACCGTCACTTTGAATAATATGTCAAATAAGTTAATCAGTGTGTTAATCCTAAACAGAAAATCCACTTTGGAGCCTGTTTGTTCCCATAATGGCTAAAATCTAGACATAGATCAACTAAGTAGGTTCAGAACTAAAAAAAGGTTATATTTTCCTATTCCAAAGAACAATGAACCTATTTGCTGTCACAAACTGAACACAACATAAACCATATCGAAGAACTTAAGTAAAAGTAAGAATTTATTAGCTAATTCATTAACTTAATTAATACTCCTTAGAAATAAAATAAAATGAAATATTCATCCTGTAACTATTTTCTCATTATTAAGCACCTGAGAGTCTAGGGCTTAGGTGCAGAGAGATAATTGCATCATCCGATTATTTCACAAATAAGCATCGATTATATAAGTTCAAAGTTCAAATATGTCCAAGTCCCTTATTCTTTTCCAATTCACCGACCACCAGTCTCTCTGCTCCTCTCGGAAACAAGGATTGAAAATAATTAAATACACAAATATAAAATGGTACAGGAAGAAGTACAAAATAATTCATAAAAAGGATCTCAAAAGCACAAATTATTTTTGTTCAAATAATAGTTAGTCTCTGAGGAGCACCAAGAATTGGTGATTGAACCAGGATCACATTGATTAGAACAGCTCACTTTTAAGAAATTACTGAGTACTTAATCTAATTTTACTCATGCACAAGAATAAGGCAATTAAAGGAAACAACTAATACAGTTTTCCGGAAAGCCATCACTTTATAAAAACGAAAATTTCTTCAACAATACGTAGGTCCAGAGTTTCAAAGCACCTGATTTGTGAATACGTTCAGAACCAGCAAGATCCACAACAATTAGTTTGCCTTTTCGTAACATTGGTGGCCTCAAATTAGCAATCAAAAGGGAGCGATTTTCAGGAGAAAAATCATTATCTCCGTCTGATATAGACCTCTTCACATGGACCTGTCCCAAGCAACATTAGTTGTAGAACCAGATGATAACAAACAGAGACAAGGAAAAGCAAACAGACAACGACAGGAAAGTTTCATTATCATCTCCATATTTTACCATCAGAAGAGCATGACTACGAGAAGATTCAGTGTTCAGTTTAGTATTGGCAGCAAATCTATGGTCTTCACCCACACGTAGGAGTTCAATAAAACTTTGCTGGTCTCTGATCTCCATGACAGTTGCCCCTGGCAAAGAAACATCCCCGGTTTTTTGATCCTCGACAATAGAAATATTATCATTTACTGGATTTAGTAGATCCTGAATGGTTTCCATATAAATCTACAAAATAAAAAAGGTAACTGAAGGTCATTCATTAAAATTCCAGATATCTTCAAGTGAAACAAAACAAAAGTTAAAATGATTTTCGCAATACTATCACTTAATCCTGCATGGAATGCAACCTGCAAGTATGACAGTGAAATAGAATCAGTCTCAGGAGAGATCTTTGCCAATAAATCCTCCATAGAGCGAACCATTATACCCCGAGCTGAGGTGTCTTCATCACCCAGTCGTCCAAGTGTATAAGTTTTACCAGTGCCAGTCTGACCATAAGCCATCACAGTCCCATTGTAACCATCCAAAACGCTCTGGAAAACAGGAAAAGAAATAAGCAACCAGAATATCAAATGTGCGCTTTACAATGCTATACTACTTATTGCTTCTCCAAGTGGCTCGACAGCACATAGAGTTAATTTGAGGAAAACATGAGGAAGGAACTTAAACGTGTGTCTTTCCATTTGAAGGTGTAGGTATCTATTTATTGAACTGAGTTTATAGTCCACTTTGAAGACTAGGTATTACAATCGGAATCTATAGCTTTTATGATTAATTAAATCAACCATCAAATGCATAAATATATTGATTCAACATAATTTGTAGCCACAAAGTTTAGCAACAAAAAAGAAAATTTAAGCAATCAAAATCAGAGTATACTACCTATATTCAGAGAAATAATGCCCCAAATTAGAAAACTAAAATGACTTTATGCCACTCACCTCAACCACAGGCTTAGCGACAACTTCGTAGACTCGCTTCTGTGATGCAAATTCAGTGAAAACCTCATCAAACTCATAGGTGTCTGAATCCCAGTTGTTTTTCCTAAGTTTCAACCTTTTAAGCTATGACAAAAGGCGAACAAATAGCATCACAAGGAAATATTTACAGATGAGGCTATATTATTCCTCAAGTTAAAAGATCCAGATTAAAATTTATTTGAGAACCTCAGGTTGCAACTCTATGCAATCAGCAAAATCGGCATCAGCTTCCAACTCCTCAGCATTTTGAGGTCTCAATCTTACGGCAACCCTCACTCTTCCTGAAATTTCCCATTAAGATACATCAAGTATATCCTCTTATCTAAGAGGGGTAAGAAAGATATGAATTTAAATGGCTCAATGCAGAGAGCTCTACTGTCAATAGAGCTTCACCGTGTGATTCATTTGACATCTGTGAAACACTTAAATTCTCCAAGGAAAAACTCACAAAGTTAGTTAAACAAGAAATACAGTCATGGTTTACTGTTCTTGCTCCAGAGTCCGACCAACATCATTGATTAGTTTTGTTGTATATATCAGCAATCACATGCCACAGTGAAATAAAATGTGGCAAGGAATAGATCCTCACGAGAAGGAATATTTTAGATCGGAGACAAAACAAATTGATAGCTGTAGTTCAACTCATATTTGAGCAATTCTTAGTTTCCACTTCACACCGCAATTCAAATAATCAATCTCGTTGGACAGAGAATACCACTGAAATAAAAAATGTTCGATAACTGATAATTTGTTAGTTGCTAGGGTGCTATAAATAAGTCTGACAGCCATTACTTCCAACGATGTAATTCCGACGGCTTTTTGCATCCAAACTCGTACAGAAGCGAACGCCTAGAGGCATATGCAAGTCTACTCGTACAAAACATTATTTATCCGCTAACTAGCATCCATAACCACAGAATCCAATTTTAAAAGCAGTATATAAGACTTAAATTACTCAACAGTGACTCTAGGACCACAAATCACACTTCAATACGAGCTCTAAGTTGGCAAACTAATTTACATGACTTGGAAAAAAAAATGTAAAAATGAAGTCAAACTACATTTTGACCTACATTGCTCGTACAACAAATCAAACACCGTAATTATTCATCTTCTACGAAAAACCATCAGATCGAGCAATCTCCAGACATGCTTAAATGAACTAACTCGACACAACTCACCGGAAGGAGCACCGCCACCGAGGGTGGCAGGGCTGCTGCGGCGTACATTCGACGGCGGAAGCTTCGATTTGAAAGAAGACGAATTACGGAGGTTTGGCGCTTTGTGTGAACCATTTCTGTAACCTCCGCCTGTAGCCATGTGAGAGTCTATTGCTTCTCTTTGCTATAATTGAAATAACAAAAGGAATTATAATTGTATAAAGAGACACCGAGGATATAGGCAGGATTCGGGAAGGGTAACCACGGGAATTTACTATAGATGCGGGAGTTTTTAGTACTCTCACTTCATGGCTTTGAAGTTAAATTCAAACTGGAAGTATTAACAGGAAACATTATAATTTGCTCAGAGTACGAGGATTCTAGAACACATTAATATCTACAGGCTGTTTTACTTTTTTTGAAATCCAATCAATAAGAGAAGAAAACTGCTTTCGGGGAACTAAGAACATCCCAAATAGGCCCCCTTGCGTAAGGACCAAAATGCCATTACGGAAAAAAGACTGAACTTTTTCTGATGGCGGTAGTGGATACGTGACTTTACGAAAATGGGCTTCCACTATTGGCACGATGGTGTTATGTTTTGTACTTTAAAACTGCCTTAAAAGAAGTGCGAGAGAATCAGCATGTCTTTGTGGTGGGCTGGGTCCAGCTGCACTTCAATGTAAATGGCCCAAAGAGGACGAATGTCGTTGTGGTGAGCTGGGTCCAGCTGCACTTCAATGTAAATGGGCCAAAGAGATTGTCGGGCCTTACCCACAGGTGATGGACACATTTTATTTTAATTTAGAGATTCTGATTTATGAGCGGATTGAAAATGTTTCAACCAATTTACACAAGGAAATTTCAATCACGTCTTTCATGTATTTACTCATATCAATTGCTTGAGGTTTCGGGAGAAAATTGAACATATTAATTGCCGGTGCCAATAATTCAATCTTTCGCTAGAAATAGAGGATATCACCGATTGGGTTTGTATGGGATTATACCGGCCTCAGTAAATCGAATCAATAACGTAGTGACAAGTGAATGTGATGAGATTGACTCATAAGATTGAAACTGTAATCGATATTTCATTTTTCCCAACATTGTGCAGCAAATATATAATTAAGAGATGATTAAAATTGCTTCGAATTTCCAATTAATATTCAAGCAGCACAATCCGGTTCAGCGTCGATATCAGATTCAGATCAATCCAAACAATTTAGACTGATTACATGCTGAAATCAGACTAGATTCATACCAATTATCTGATTTGCTTAAGCATCCATTGGACTATACACGAGTCGGGTCCAGCTCGACTCATGAATTTCCAATTATTCAAGATTTAACTCTAACTTGTGAAAAAACTAAGATATCCGGGATCAATCTTGCAAAACTCGAAAGAATGACATATTTTATGGTTTAAATTTCATATCTTCATGGAAATAAACCATTAATTTATTATATATACTCTTTAAAAAATATTGTAATTGAGAATAAATAATTAAAATGAAACACGACTCGAACTCGGTCAAATTAAGATTTAGTCCACTATTAATCGACACTAACAAATTAATAATAATTGATTGATTATAAAATCATTGAGTTTGATAGAGAATAATGTTTGATAATAGTAATGTATGATTGGATTAAATTCGGGATAAAGTGTTTAAATTACATTTTTATCTTTGAAAAAAAAATTAATAAATATAATAAAGAGATATAATATTATAATTTTATATTAATAATTTGATTGTGGGATAAATAATTAAAGATTTTTTATTGATATAAAATAAATATGTAATGATTTGAATGATGCGAGATAAATAATACTCCGGTCGAACATGAGATGAGATATGATTATTAATACTATATTATAAAAGAAGTATGTCTTTGTTGATTGTGAGATGGATATATTTCCTAAATTTAAATAAGTATCTCAAAAATTATGGGGAAAAAAAAAAAGATGTCCTTGGAAATCATTGAATTAACGCAAAATATAAATTTAAGTGTGTCTTTGATGTTTAAAACGATTATATATAGAGATGGCAATTGGTTTGGTTCACTAGGACATGACATCCAACCAGATGCAAATTTAAGGATCTCGGGCTACAATTTGGGGACGACATATTTTTAGAGACAACAATTCTCTGTAGTCCAACAATCATATAAATCTCATAAAAAATATTAATTGGATTCATATATGAATAAAATGTTTAAATTTGGCATGAATAATACGACAAAGCATTTAATGTACCCAAACCCAAACCACAGAAGGTTGGGTTTGAATCAGATACCCATTCTATTTGTATCCATTGGCTTATGTTGATATGAGTAAATCAAGTGTGCTCATGCATCAAAGCGTCATCTTCAATCTCTCACTACTTGTTAATCCGTTGAAAGGTAAATTCGAAATTGATTTATGATGGCACTTGCTTATCATCGATGCATGAGAAATTCTTCTCCTATATTTCCCTTATTAGACAACAATTTCAATTCCACCTACGCGTTATAGAAATTTATATGTGTATTTCAAATCTATGTCTTTATTAACATTGTAATTCAAGTTCCAAAATTCATTCTCAAATCAAATATTTCCCTTTGAAAGAAATTCATTGTTCTAAACAAAACCAGGAAAAAAGAAAGAGAGACTTTGAAAAAGAGAAGGGTAATTTCAAAGCCATGGATTTGAAGAAATTCTAAATGTTGGGGGAAATAGAAGATATGTATCAAGCCCTTGAAACTTTCTTCTTTTCCTCTTCAATTCTTTGCAGCTCGACCAATCTTTCTGCCCAAGCTCTATCTCTGGCTACTGCAGCCATCTTCCTCTCCACACGTTTCATGAGTTTTTTCTTTGTAGCCTCTTGCAACTGAGCTCTGCGTTTCCTTTTTTCGGACTGCATTGGGACAAAATACAGATTTTCATCCGAACTGGGCACACAACCAGTCAAGACCTATTAACTTGAACAGTCTGAAGAACCTGATTCCAGAAATAGCAAATGCAGCACAAACCAAAACTATATTGTAGTTTATGATAAAATATATTTTCAGCATCGTAAATTAGACTACACAATCATATTTAGCTCACATGTTGCTTTGCTCGAAGTCCAACAAGGAAAAACTAATGGTCAAGTCAATTCTTACGCTACATCAGCTTGCAAAGGCAGCTCAACTCATCAAGAGACCCAGAATTATGCATAGATTCAGAGTTGCCAGGATGTCGCAAACAAAATTCAAATGATTCTTTAATTGCCGAACGTAATGTAAACATAAACAAAAGTGATAGCAGTTCTACACGAGTTTTTCTAATGGAACAAAAGTGTTTCCTCCTAAAGGTGGCATTTGTTGGCAATCAACAATAGTCTCTAGTGTATTATACTACATGACACAACAATCAAATCGTGCCACTCGAGTAAGCCTTAATCTAGATAAGTACATGTTCATACTTTTCCTCCCAAATCATCCTACAGACATTCAAAGATTTTCAAGCATACAAGGCCTTTGCATTTCAATTTGCCAGAAACTCAATCTTAAAACCTACTCAGAAGGATTCACAGAGAAGGAAATGAAAGAGATCTAAGGCAAAACATGAATTTGTTCAGAGAGAATACCATAATAAATGCACGACGCTGTTTGATTCTCTTCTTCTCGTTCCTTCTTTTCACACTTCCTTGATTCGGTTGGTTCGCAGGTATAGGCTCTCCAGGCACACATTTCACCCACGCATATGGTCCTACCAAAGTTTCCCCAGTAACAAAATTATCGGTTACATGTTTACCTCTGATTAAAATCTTTTCCCAATCGTGATATACCTAGAACATAGAATATTTCGAACCTGGGGGTTTCAAGCTTGCTCTTTTACGTCGTGGTTTATCCATGGGTCTGCGTTTGGGGTATCGGGTGTCGGTGAGACTGTGGAAGGCGGAGGTCTGTGGAATCCATGGGAGGCTGCGGCGGTGGGGGTAGAAGATATGGCGGAGCTCCGGCACTGATGCGGTGGAGAAGGTTGATTGGGATATGCGTGAGGCGGATGACAGGATTCGGGTTACGGGTCGGATCATGGATCTTAGGGCTCCGAAACCCATAGTTCTAATCTGAATATCTCGCGCTTGAGCTCAACGGGCATAAACAAGAAATGTCGGTGTCGTTTGGCTTCTGTGGAGCTGTGTTTTCGCAGACAAAATGATACACTCAGCGACGGTTAGTGCAATTTTGTCTTGAAAGCGCATCAGCGACTCTTCATATAAAAATGAAGAAAAAGAACCAATACTTATTTCGGCTCAGCGAAGCAAATCCTTGCTGTTGGGGAAAAAACAATAACATCTCAAACAGGCCTTTGCAACGAAAGGACCGAAATGTTATTAGGTAAAAAAGACTGATCTTTCTGATGGCGGTACAGGGTCCCTAAATTGAAAAAATGGTCTTCCATACCAGGGTCCCTAAATTGACGGAAATGGGCTTTCAACATACGTAACTTTTTTATGGCGGTAATGGATACGTATGTTACGAGTGTCAAAAGACGAATTGAGAAACAGTAATTTTAAGTTTCTTTGACAAATACATTTGGGAAAGTCTTCAAGAGTTGTTTGATTTCACGTTTTGCTTCTAATAATTGACGGTTTCAAGTGTCAAAAAGACGAATTGAGAAAGGATATACTTTGAATTACAGGTGCACCTACATGTACTCCATTAACCGCTGCCTACTCATGATAATATCTTGTGTCCAATCCATGCACCCTGATCCTCTCCTCAAATGACAATAATACTGCACCTCATAGTTATAGTTCATCTGCCAAAAGAACACTAGCACTTTGTTTACAAACTTCGCTCCTGGATGCAAATTGACCTGCTTTTAAAGAAGCTTTCATCGAATTCCATAAGTGCAACTAATTTACCATCTAACCATAAAGCTTCGAGGAATGTTGTAAAAAGGAATTTGAGAATTTGGGATCGATAATGGAATTGAAGGTTCCTTAGTTTGCAGCTCGACCGCGATATGGCATTATTAACAGCTCCGGAAAAAGGAGTAGGAGACCTTTTCTTTGATCTCAGTACACATTATTTACTCTCCAGAAATAAATCTAAAACTTAAGTTTCTGTTCAGACCTTTATTTTATTTCCATTTATTTTCAAAAAAATATACAAAAATTTTTCCTCCCGTTTGGTAAATTTTTCCTCGTGAAACCTTCGATTGAAAAAGAAGACAGTAGGCGGCCAACTTTGAGGAGCGATACGTTGTGTATTAAGGGTTTATAATTTAAATATATTTATTTATTATTTATTATATAATTAAAAAAGTAATATTATAATAATTATTTATATAAATATTTAAAGAAAGATTCGCGAGCGGCTCGCGAACATTTCGAACAAAATAATTCCGGCTCGAGTTCAATTCGTAAAATAGTTCGGCTCGGTTCGAGTTCGGCTACCGTTCGAAAAATTCGAATTCGAATCGAATATCTATTCGAGCGGTTCGAAAAGTTCGTGAACAGGTTCGATTCATTTACGAACCTAGCCTCGATGGCTTTGTGTTTTGTACTTTCGAAACTGCCTTAAAAGAAGTGCGAGAATCAGCATGTCTTTGTGGTGGGCTGGGGCCAGATGCACTTCATTGTAAATGGGCCAAAGAGAATGTCGGGCCTTACCCACAGGTGGACACATTCTATTTAAATTTAGAGATTCTCAATTTATGAGCGGATTGAAAATGTTTCAACAAATTTAGACAAGGAAATTTTAATCACGTATTCATGTATTTACTCATATCAATCGATTGAGGTTTCAGGAGAAAATTAACATATTAATTGCCGTATCTGGACTAATACCAGACCAAACAATTTCCTGAATGAAATATGACCAATTAATCAATGAACTAGATAGACCAGAAGCGGAACGAAGGGATAGGAATAGGAAATTAGAGTACCATCGGAAGAAGGGGTTATAACAGAATGATTTGTTTATGGAGGACCCGAAGATTCTAGGTAAATTTGTTTGTTGATATAGATGCGAAGTATTTAAATTTTTTAATTTCAGAAGTATTTTCTTTTAAAAAAAATTTAATGAAACCCATTTTTACCTCCGATTAAAAACAATTATCGGTTACATGTTTAACTCTTATTAAAATCTTTTCCCAATCGTGAAATACCTAGAACATAGAATATTTCGAACCTGGGGGTTTCAAGCTTGCTCTTTTACGTCGTGGTTTATCCGTGGGTCTGCGTTTGGGGTATCGGGTGTCGGTGAGACTGTGGAAGGCGGAGGTCTGTGGAATCCATGGGAGGCTGCGGCGGTGGGGGTAGAAGATATGGCGGAGCTCCGGCACTGATTCGGTGGAGAAGGTTGATTGGGATATGCGTGAGGCGGATGACAGGATTCGGGTTACGGGTCGGATCATGGATCTTAGGGCTCCGAAACCCATAGTTCTAATCTGAATATCTCGCGCTTGAGCTCAACGGGCATAAACAAGAAATTTCGGTGTCGTTTGGCTTCTGTGGAGCTGTGTTTTCGCAGACAAAATGATACACTCAGCGACGGTTAGTGCAATTTTGTCTTGAAAGCGCATCAGCGACTCTTCATATAAAAATGAAGAAAAAGAACCAATACTTATTTCGGCTCAGCGAAGCAAATCCTTGCTGTTGGGGAAAAAACAATAACATCTCAAACAGGCCTTTGCAACGAAAGGACCGAAATGTTATTAGGTAAAAAAGACTGATCTTTCTGATGGCGGTACAGGGTCCCTAAATTGAAAAAATGGTCTTCCATACCAGGGTCCCTAAATTGACGGAAATGGGCTTTCAACATACGTAACTTTTTTATGGCGGTAATGGATACGTATGTTACGAGTGTCAAAAGACGAATTGAGAAACAGTAATTTTAAGTTTCTTTGACAAATACATTTGGGAAAGTCTTCAAGAGTTGTTTGATTTCACGTTTTGCTTCTAATAATTGACGGTTTCAAGTGTCAAAAAGACGAATTGAGAAAGGATATACTTTGAATTACAGGTGCACCTACATGTACTCCATTAACCGCTGCCTACTCATGATAATATCTTGTGTCCAATCCATGCACCCTGATCCTCTCCTCAAATGACAATAATACTGCACCTCATAGTTATAGTTCATCTGCCAAAAGAACACTAGCACTTTGTTTACAAACTTCGCTCCTGGATGCAAATTGACCTGCTTTTAAAGAAGCTTTCATCGAATTCCATAAGTGCAACTAATTTACCATCTAACCATAAAGCTTCGAGGAATGTTGTAAAAAGGAATTTGAGAATTTGGGATCGATAATGGAATTGAAGGTTCCTTAGTTTGCAGCTCGACCGCGATATGGCATTATTAACAGCTCCGGAAAAAGGAGTAGGAGACCTTTTCTTTGATCTCAGTACACATTATTTACTCTCCAGAAATAAATCTAAAACTTAAGTTTCTGTTCAGACCTTTATTTTATTTCCATTTATTTTCAAAAAAATATACAAAAATTTTTCCTCCCGTTTGGTAAATTTTTCCTCGTGAAACCTTCGATTGAAATCTGCCGTAAAAAAAAAATTAGCGTCAGTACTGGCAGGCCTTGAATTTTCAGAACCATAAGATATAGAGTTTGGGCCGTATATGTGTGTGTGTGTGTAACAAATTTTGGAGAGGACGAGAAAAAGGAAGCATGGAGTCCGATGTTCAATCACAAATATCTGACAATTCCTTGAGTCCCCATCATATCCATTGATTTGAGATTTCAGAACATATTAAATGCCGGTGACAATAATTTAATTTTTCACTATAAAAAAAACGATGTTATCGATCTGGATTGAATGGGATGTTATCGATCTGGATTAAACTGGTTACAGATTTACTGGAAAAGAACTTCCTTTACATAAGGCTACATTTATATATTAAATAGCACCACAAGGATTTCTATTAATAATTATTGCTGTATATAAAATATAGCTGCAATAGATTGGAGCAATAAATTTTGTTTCGGGTAATTGAATTGCCGTTTCCTCATTCTCTCCATTATGAGCCATTGAATCTCTAATAACATTTGGAGGCGTCGTCGTACTACATATGTTACATGTAAAGCCTTTGAAAATCATACGTTAATGGCTAATCAGGGACCAATAAATTTTATATAAATTCCGGTTTCAAATCATAAATACCCATTAATGATTCCCATATCCAACATGGATTCTAATTAATCACATCGAAATAAGTCAAATCTAAGACATCGTTAGGGAATATCTACAAATTTTAAATGATTTAGAGTCCCTACCTAGGTCCCTCTCCATGTGCTGTCACAACCTACCATAATAACCGACACAATCTCGGTTTACATTAACTAATAATAGAATATTATCCGTATGTATTTTTAACCGAAGATAGACTCGTTATCATCGAGAATAGAGTTATATATTATTTTTTTAAAACGATATTGTCTCGTTTAGGTGCTTACAATAGTGACAATCGTTTCTCAAGATTCAACGACGAACTTGTCGTAATAGAAGCACATCAAATTACGAGAACAACAAACTTTCACATGCTTCTCGAACTCGGAATGAAGAGAAAGTATGAAAATGAGATAACGTAGAATGTTTAGATTTGTTGGTTTGTTTCTCAGACTTTGGGGATCGTATTTATAGAGTTCGAACAGTCATGGGGACTTTTGGTGGATAGTCACAACTTTTAGGAAAGGCTTGACCGTAGCCATAAGATCTACATCCAATGGTCCAGATTGTGTCCATTCTGAAGGATCATGACATTTCATTATGCAACCCCTTGATTGAACAAATCGCATCCGTCCATCCGAGATCAGACGCTCCAGATTACATCGTTTTACCAATGGCCTGGATCGTATCTTTTCACAATCCATCTAATGTGATTAACGGTTCAGATCGCATTGCTCACGTGCACCGGCAACGACATCGGCACGGACGAGTAGATGTTTCGCACCTACTCGCCCTCGAGAAATCTTATCAGGTCTATTACAACTTGTATTAATTATTTACACATAATACTAAGTTATATATAAGGAATGTTTGACTATGTTCTTTTTCCGATGTTGGCAGCTTCACATTTCCAAATAATTGGGTTTTAGTAACTTTATTAATTTCTCATTCACCTAAAATCGATTTTGAACAAATTAATATTCCAAAACTATTTACTCGAAATGCAGATTCAATTTTTGCAAGTGAATTTCGATTTTTATCGGACGATTATACTCAAATTTTTTTTTTTCGGATGATTATAAATCGATTAATTAATTTGTCCATTTTCCAACAATACCTTCATATTTTCTCAATTAAATCAGCATTGTCTGCGAAATAATGTAAAACGATAGTCATATAAAACATGCAGATGTTGATTTCCATACAAGTCCACGATAGCCACGTAGGAGTGTAGTCAGAATTTCTAATGGATAAATTTGATTCAATTATAAATCTAAACTGAATTTCAGTAGCAGTCAGAAAAAATGTATTTGCTCTCCCAGAAAGTCAGAAACCATCTCTGCAATTTCTAACATGATGCTTCATCACAAAAATTTATATTAAATATAAAATATTAGAATTTGAGTATAAATTGAAATATCTTTATTTATAGCATCATCGATATCCACCGTATTAAAATTACATATCTCATATTTCAATATTTTATACTCGTTTTGTATGGCTTAGACAGTGTAAGCACATATTTTTTATATAGACTGAAAGCAAATTATGTTTATATTTGGATTTAAAGCAAAATTATCCTCAAAACTATGATATAAAATAATTCCACTCAAATGAATTAAAATAATGGATATGATTCATGACACCGGCACATTTGCCTATCAATATTAACTTTTATATAAACTTGTAAACAGATTCGGGATATATATAAGTAAAAGGGGAAATAAATAAATAAATTACAGTAATATTTTACACGCACAATATATATATAACGAACTCTTAGCGTCTCTCTCAGTCAGTTTCATAGATGATAAAATAAAGTACAAAATGAATATTTTTTTTTCCCAGAAGAAGTCCTCTAAAAACAGCGTGGCACACAAAACAAGAGGAAATCACGAGAGAAAAATTAATTAAATTTAGGTAATACAAGCAAACATGGAAAATGACAATTTAGGACAACAAAACACACGCAAATACGAAACTGCAACTGTCAGCACCATCCTCATCAATGCTGGAGCTTCCAAAACACCGGCGGAATTGCCAGATGTGCTGTTCTGAGAGTCGGCGGTAGGACCTTCCGACGGAGCATCTCTTGGTGAACTAGTCGGCGGGGCAGGGGGAGAAAGTACGGGGGCAGGAGCGGCAGCAGATTCTGGAGCTGGAGCGTCAGCCGCTGGAGACGGCGATGGAGAAGTCTCAGGTTCAGGGGCCGGCGCCGGAGAAGGGGGCTTACCGAAGAGCTCGACGGGAAGGAGAAGATTGTCGACAGTGAAAATGCAGAGCGGAGTTGAGTCGAGCACAGTGGAGGCGATTCTCGAAGTGTCCACGCCTGTCTCTAGACTTACCGAGTCGCCCTCGGTTTTGACTCCGAGGGCATATTTCCCGGCGCCATTAGTTGCGAGAGTGGTTATCTTATCTTTGGTTTCTTTCAAAGTTCCGATGGGAAAGTAGCTGGCAAGGGCGTGATACTGCAAGATCGAGACCAACTCAGCATTACTGAGTGTACTCAGATCTGGCGCATTGTCCGCCTTGAACGCCTCATCGTTCGGCGCAAAAATGGTGAGACCGTTGTTCACCGCGGACTCGTACACTTTCAAAACCCCAGTAGAAACAATATACGAAGCAAAGCTGTTGCACCCGGCTTTGACGAGTAAATCCGTAATGTTTACGTCGGCGGCGGGTGGCGCGGCAGCCAGAATCTCGGCCGGAGCAATCGCCTGACTGACCTCTATCACCGACACGTTATACTCTACTTGTTTGACCGACTTGGTTAGAGTACAGTCCAGTGGGGATCCAGGAATGCCGGATCCAAACCCGATTTTTCCACCTCTCAGCACAGTAATGTTGACGAATCCGAGCTTCCCGTTGGCGTTACCGGTGGTCTGGTACAGCGTGGTGGAGAGTATCGAACCATCAGAGATTTTGTGGAGTTTTGGCACGTCGAAGTAGTCGAGTAAGACGTGCAGGGAGAGGATGTTCTTAATTACACTGAGTGGGTATTTTCCGGTGTAGGAAGACAGGCCGCCGTTGGGCAAGACACAGACGGTGACCACTCGGCGGCTGTTGATTTCGTCGGCGAGTTTTGTTTGGCTTAACAGATCGTTGAATTCTTTGTACTCAGGATAAGCGTCGAGGATTTCGGTAATGTTGGTGTTGGCAGAAGCACTGGCGAGAATTGTGATGGCAACGAAGGAGAGGAGGAATGCGGCCATATCTGGAACTAAACTGTGAGGCACCGCCGGTGGAGTGAAGTGATGGAAGGCGAAAGAATGAGGTTATATATCACTCTAATTGCCCAAATCCAGACCATTTAACCCAAGCCCGATGCCTTCCACATATCCACCAAAAAAATAAATAAATGTTGATACTTTATAGCATAATATTTGAACTTGGACTCGTCTACGATATCATAACGTAACGAAATTAAATACCATATATATATATATATATATATATATATATTAAATTTAAATTTGAAACATATGTTCTTGTTATAGTTCCATTTCTACCTAATTTGATTTATTATTCATTATTTTATTAATTTATAAACTCACCGTTATGAAATTCAAAATCACATAAAATAATCTACTTGGTTTATTATTTAATTAAAAAATAATGTTTCCATATGTACATTAAGTGTTCCTAAAAATTTTAATTTACATGAGAGTAACGATTATTTATTAAAAAATAATGTTTCCATATGAACATTAAGTGTTCCTAAAAATTTTAATTTACAAATGAGAGTAACTAAGGTACGTTTTTTGTTTCATACCCAAAAATGCTTTTATCTTTGTTTTTAAACTTTTTTATTTATTTCTTTTTTTTTTCTTTTTTAGGAACGCTTTTATTTACTTGTAAGTTTACATACATTTACTTTGTTAGTCTGGGAGTTTCAATTTAGGCAACGGGTAAGTTCTAAATTGAAGTGGATTTTTACAAAATTGTTGTATAAATCAAGATCTTTTTCAATGGAAGAAAAGAGATGTAGGAAGTGTTATCTTCCAACTGTCTCAAACAAATAGTGTGTTTCCTTTGCGGCATTTTTATGATTTATGTATGCATTATTAAAACCTATAAATATTTTATAAAGTGCTTCAATCAAACTTTTTCTTACAACTTCAATTGCATATTCCTTCAAATATTTTATAAATTATATAAATTGATTTTAGAAGATTATGTTCTTCAAAACCAAACTTGATATAATCTCTCGGTACTTAAGTTTTTAAGAACTATAGTTATTGTAACTTATTTTATCACTTAATTTTTTTTAAAATACTGTTGTTTGTATTCGCTCCCGCTAAACACAACCATCTACACATGTAATAATGTTTTAAACTTTTGTTTGATGGTAATTTTGCTTATTTCTTTAACCACTGGTTAACTGGTTGACCCAATGATATAGTGATCCAAACATACCGTGAAACACTCATTAGGTGACATTATATAAATGCTTGATTTTCCTCTCTTTCATCATATATCACTCATAGGGATGACATATAAGTGATGCCAACAATTTGTGCATAGATAACAGTTATATATTGTAAAACCACCAAATATAAAATAATTTTACCGAAAATAATTTCTATCATTCAAGAAGCGAAAAGATTCACGTGTGACAAAAATTAAAACCAAACTTCACTTATGACACTGCCAACAAACCTTCACACATCTTAAATAAAACAATATCAGCACGGTGGAGTTCAAATCATCCTTAGAATACTATCCACACATAGATCTAAAAACCCATTATTTGTCATAATAACATTATCAACGTTAATCATGTAGATATTAACTTAGTTCATTAATTGAGTTATACAAGATTTTCAAACTACACGAACGGTACAAATGATTGTTAAGTATATTCTAGAAAAATCTGTAAT
Source organism: Dorcoceras hygrometricum (assembly GCA_001598015.1). Lineage (NCBI taxonomy): Eukaryota > Viridiplantae > Streptophyta > Magnoliopsida > Lamiales > Gesneriaceae > Dorcoceras > Dorcoceras hygrometricum. Next base: position 72,805 of record KV013359.1, read on the forward strand.
GTGGGTTCATGATGTATTGTTCCCATGTTGGTATCCAAAAAATCATATCAGATTTTTCAGGCCATCTCCAATCCGTAATTCTATTTTGATGCAATTTCTGCACTAAAATTGTGCAATTTCAGCACCAAATGCAACATTCATCTCCAACCCATTTACTTCAAATCTTGTACCAAAAGGTATATTTTTGAAATATTCTCATTAATTTCTAATTAAATGTTTATTCATCTACACCAGTTTTTTTACTTTTTTAGTTGAGAAATATATAATTGATTTATTCATCTACAAGAATAAATTTTTTTTTAAAATAAAAACATAAAGTTTATTAAATTTTATTTAAGATACATTAAATAAAAAATTATAAGAATTTTAATATAAACTACATATCAGTTAAATTATAAGTTTATTTTATTTTTTATTATATTTTATATTAAATATTTGTTTTTAACAATTATTATTTCAATAAAAAAACAAAAAATATAAAATTAAAAGGAAAGGGTTTGTCGCAGAACAAATCTCTACGCCAAAGATGACGTCGTCCCTTTCATCCCAACACCAAATCTCTAAATTGGCGTCAAAATTGCAGCAGCGTTGGAGTAGATTTTTTACACCAAATTGATGCAAATCTTCAATATAGCGCGTTGGGTTGGAGATGACCTCATGAATCTACTTAGCTATCATTTTACTATTTGTATCGGTTGAAAATCCCGTATAACTCATTTACCGAAAAAAGTTAATCCCAAACATAGAAAAAAGAATAATTTTTACCAAAAACAAAACTTGAAGTATGAATACAATTTATCTCACTTACAATAAAAGACACCTTATGTTCCAAAACACACATCACGTTCTTGTTTCTTGACAAGCATAATTTAAAGGAGCTTTATTGGTTGCTTCTTATAGAATATCTCATGTAACCTAACCATTGTTAATCGTAGTGCGGCCAAGAAAAGTTAATACCCTCCCCTTTCAAAGTGTACGATTGTTTGTTTTTTCCACTCAAATTAAGATATTATAGAATATATATTTATATGGGAAAAATATAAACTTGAATTCTCAGTTAACGAGACAATAATGGAAATTAAAAAGCTGATGAAATTAACTAATGAATTTAATTCGAACATATATATAAAATAATAGAAAAATATACCAAGCTACAGACATACATGCGGTATAATTAAATTAGAAGTTAAAAAACTGGACCAGGTTTTTGGATGTTGTAATTTGTGGTGATAACCCCTGTTGGAGTCATGGGTGGTGGCAATGGATCGAGGTCACAGCCTGGAATTACTTAATTCATTCATTTACTTAAAAACTTTGGTGGTATTAAATTAAATGTGTCCCAATTCTTTGAGGAATGACAGGGCTGTCCCTGTCTCTTGCTTCGGATAACATTTATGAAAGGGGGTACCCTGCGTTGTTTTTGTTGTCTGTCCTAGAAGATTGTTAGGTTTCGTCGGTGGATGTAATTATAAGTGGACAAAGGCGTCCCGGGGCACAGGTGAGTTGGTAAGACCTGGGGTGATGTGGGAGTAACTTCCCGGTTTCACGGGTTCGATTCTCGTGTGGAGCATATTTTCCACTGAAATATTGTGGGGGTATACTCTGTGAGTTAATCCGTTATATGAGCCCTCTCCCTCGGGCCCCTGTCTACTCGTGCATATCCCTCGATTTACCAACCTGTATGGGCCAAGGAGCCTCTGACCTACACAAGGGGGTTTAAAAAAAAAAAAATGGACATTGGCAAACTAATGACAG
>KV013360.1:40712-69223 GCA_001598015.1 Dorcoceras hygrometricum
AATGGTCAGTCTGAAGATTTCTCTGTTGCTTCGGATGGATGTTTGAGATTTCGTGGTAGATTGGTGGTCCCGAATTTGATTGATTTGAAAGAGACTATTCTGAATGAAGAGCATTGCAATCGATATAGCGTACATCCGGGGGAGAAGAAGATGTACCATGCTTTGAAATCTCACTACTGGTGGGAAGGCATGAAGAGTGACATTTCTGGTTTTGTTGCTCGATGTTTGAATTGCCAGCAGGTCAAGGCCGAGAGAATGAGACCTGGTGGATTGTTGCAAAGTTTAGAAGTGCCCCAATGGAATTGGGAGCACATCGCCATGGATTTTGTGACTCATTTTCCTCGATCGAGTAGGGGATGCGAGGCGATTTGGGTTGTGATTGATAAACTCTCGAAGTCAGCCCATTTCATTCCCTATGATGTGAGGTGTTCGATGAAGAAAATGGAGAAGTTGTATGTTGACCATGTGGTTAGATTGCATGGAGTGCCTGTTTCGATAGTGTCAGATAGAGATCCGAGATTAAATTCTCGATTTTGGAAGAGTTTGCAAGCAGCGATGTGTTCGAGATTGGCGATGAGCACTGCTTATCACCCCCAGACAGATGGCCAATTTGAGAGGACCATTCAGACTTTATAAGATATGCTGCGTGCAGTTGTGATGGATTTCAGTGGTGGCTGGCAGGATGCTTTGTCCTTAGTTGAGTTTTCTTACAACAACAGCTACCAAGTGAACATTGGAATGGATCCGTTTGAAGCTTTATATGGTCGCAAGTGTAGATCACCGATCTGTTGGGAAGAAGTTGGTGAGAGACAGCTTTCTACTCCTGAGTTTGTGCAGTATATGAAAGATCAGGTTGAATTGATTCGGAGTAGAATGAAAGCTGCACAAGATAGATATGCTAGCTATGCTAATAAGTGACGCAGACCGTTAGAATTTGAAGTTGGCGATCGTGTATTTCTCAAGATTTCTCCTTTAAAGAGTGTTATGAGATTTAGATTTAAGGGTAAGTTAGCTCCTCGATTCGTTGGTCCATTTGAGATTGTTGAGAGGATTGGACAGTTGGCATATAGATTGAAGCTGTCTGATGAGTTAGCAGCGATGCATGATGTTTTTCATGTGTCAATGTTGAGAAAATATGAGCCAGATCCATCCCATGTGCTGAGGACTGATGAAGTAGAGCTAGACCAGACCCTGAGCTATGTTGAATAGTCCCGTGCAGATTCTGGATAGGAAGGAGAAGCGAATTGAGTAATAAGGTAGTGTGTCATGAATAATATATCTTGCTATTGTGATCTTGATTTTATGACTTAACTGATTTCGAGGACAAAATCGATTTCTAGTGGGGGAGAGTGTGAGGACTAGAAATCTGTTAAGTATGATTTAATGGCTACTCAGCTTTTGGATTAAGATTTCATGGTTGTGATTTCTGGGTGCTCAGATTTTGACGTAGACTGATCAGCAGTGAGAGGTGGTGGTCAAGTGAGATCTGCGTCAAATTTGGAGTCCAGCAGTTTCATTTTCCTATCGGGAAATTATTGCAGTAGTAATTCAGACGTGAGGTTCATCGCTGGGAGAAGCTTGGCCAACAGCGTCTTTGCGCGAGAATTTGCGGGCGTTCAGATGTTGCCTAACGTGTTTTCAGTAGCGGGTGTTGATACGTCATCGTTTGGATTAGTTGGAATGATAGCGTTTTGGATTATCGAAGAAGACAGCAGTGATTTGCATGAGCATTCAGATGTTGGTATTCAGCAGTAGAGCGAACATATGTCAACACTAGTCAACTCAGCAGTGAGTATAGCGAGAAGCAGCTGTTAGCGTTAGCGCGCGGGCGTGAGAAGTTGTCGCGTGTTAGTAAACAGTTGAGTTGACTGCTGGTTATTAGCGCTATTCAGATGTTGCTAGCGAGAGATCTGTTTCAGCAGTAGAAGCTATGCTACATCATTTTGATTAGTTGGTGCGACGTCGTTTGCTATATGAGTTAGAAGGGCGTTGGGATATCTGAATTGATTCAGCAGTGAGCGAAAGCTGGAGTCAGTTTTGAGAGGACTTTTGCCTTAGTATAAGCAGAGATCTGAATTGCTTAGAACAGCAGTGGTTCAAGGATTTATATACCAAGTGCTGCTCAACACTTAGCGTATTTTTGAACCCGATATTTCTCATAGTTTTTTCCTAGAAAACCCTCGATAGTTACTGTTCATTCGAACCCTTCTTCGATAAATTGCAGTCGATTTTCGCCGTTGTTTGGAGAGAGACTGGTGGCATTGAGCTCGTCTTGAGTATCTCTTTCGATTGATACCAGTTAGGTGGTCTGAGTCGACGCTGGAGAGGAACGCGAAGTAGCAGTGTTGATCGAACATTTTCGCGAAGCTAGACCCGAGAGTTCTTCCGCTCCCTTGAGCTTTTGGAATTGAGCTCCAGGGAAGTCCCTGCTATATTGAACGTGACCAGCGAGGTAGCAATTTTGGGCAGGCTGTAATTTCTGTGCCTGGTGAGATCTGTTGAGGTAGCGTACTGAGAATTGAAGGTACGAGTTGAGCTTTTGTTAACAGCTTAGACATAGCGTGCTAGTATTTGAGGCATAAAATCTGTGCTATGTGATTTTTGTGTTTACGTGAACAACTTGATTGAATTGATATGTCCTGTTTATGTATTATATGCATGTTGAAATCAGATTATAATTTCATGGCATTCATGCATACATATTGAGCCTTTGATCGATTGAGAACCTGAGATAGAGCCACGTTGTGACCGGCAGACAGATGTGTCATGCCTGAAAGGTACAACGCTATCATCGAAGTGGTGACCGACTGATTGGTTGTGTCTGAATACCACCGAGCTGTGATGGCTGACGGACCTGAAGATCACGGACCGATGATTTCCCATGTTGATACACTGTGCGGGTATAGAGGCTCGATTGTGATTACTGCCAGCTGATTAGCAGGCCTTGATGACCGATGTTCTTTGACAGCCACATGCATTCATGACTTAGAATACTGCATGTTTATGATTTGCTGTTATATTAGTGCTCATTCGTACTGAGGCTTGACCTCGTAGTCTTTTCCTGCTTTTGTGTTGTTTGGGTCTACGTTGCACATTTGCAGGATCTTCAGGTAACCAAGCTGGACATACTTGAAACACGGCTGGTCGATCCCCATTTCCTTGAAGTCCCAGTTATTATATTATGTATTGATCCAGGGGATGCCCTGAGGTTATATGTATTTGGGGGGATCTTTGTTGATTTGATTTGTGATTACCTGTTGTTGTATGAGTTTTAATTTAACTCGTATTTTGATTATGACTATTTTGAAGATATGATTTGGTTCAGGCCAACTTTATTTCGAAAATTTTTAGCCTATTTTATGCTTCCGCGTTTATGTGCTTAATTGTGCTATTAGTCCTTGTTAATTAACACGGGGCCTGACACTACAAATTTTTAAGATTTTCAAAATTCATTCTATGGATAGGGGGAGGAATGTCTATTGAATTGCAGAGCGAGTTCTCGAAAGGAAAGAGCGGCAACATCTATTCTGATGAGATGACAGATTGCACGAGATCTGTGGACGCCAAGATCTCTAGGGCTGGGCGAGGCTAAGCCTTAGGGAAAAATGGAAGAGATTCTGTAAATTGAATCTTCTATTGCTCCTCTGGTCTATATAAATGAGAAATTTTGAGTAGCATTGTGAGGATTGAGATTCGGTAATTAGTGATGAATTTGTATATTCAGATTTGGTTAAGAATTGATCACGGGAGATGCGATTACCGAATTTTAGATTTGAGAATTTTGGTCGAATCTGGTTGGTGATTTTCAGATTTGACATAGAGCTTTTCAGCTTTGGGTCGCTGATTTATATCGGGTGAAATCTGCGTCGAATTTGGAGTTTATTTGTTGAGTTTTGCTATCGGGATCTGATTCCAGTGAGTATTCAGATGTGAGTACTCAGATGTGGCACTAGCAGGTGATATCTGTGTAGCGAGCTAACGCAGATGTGAGAGTTAGCGAGGAGATGCCACGTGTTAGTCAATGTTGCTGGGTTGATTGGTGTAGTTAGTGTTATTCAGATCCGAGTGAATGTGAGGCAGTGCGTCGTCGTTTTGATTAGTCACTCTTGTGTTTAGTGTTAGCGTTGAGAACTCAGATTTGAGTTAACGCTGGGAACAGATTCGAGGACTTGTGCCATAGCGCTAGGATCTGATGCTGAGATCTGAATATGTCGGTATTGACTTCCACTGTAGCATTTTACCCAGAGATTTAAGTGTTGCCCAACACTTAGCGTATTTCGACCCTGATATTTCTTATCGTCTTCCTCAGTGAAACCATCGGTAGTTACTGTTCACCGAACCCTTCTCCGGTAGATTGCCGTGATTTCCGCCGTTGTTTGGAGCAAGACCGGTGGAACTGGGTTCGTCTTGCCTAGGCCTTTCGATTGGTACCAGTCTGGAGCTGTAGATCGACGTGTAGGAGGAGCACGAATGATTTACAGTGTTCGAAGATTTTTGTGAAGTTTGATCCGAGAGTTCTTCAGTTCTTATGAGCTTCTGGGTAAGTGATTTCAACTAGTTTTAATCTTGATTCTAGCTAGTTGACCCTGCGTAGAGTGGTCTAACCAGATTTGAGTTTTTGACCGTAGGCAGTAAACTATAGGAGTTCAGATTTCAGCTGAATTATAAGATGCCTTGACAGATTTGAGCTCCTAGGAAGTTCCTGCTGTGGTTGTCGAGACCAGTGAGGAAACAGACTTGAGCAGGCTGAGGTTTTCGTGCCCTGGTGAGATCTGTTGAGGTAGAATCTCAGATTTGAGGTACGAATTGAGCTTTTGTTAACAGCTTTGGGCATAAGCGTGTTAGCATTTTGAGGCATGATCTGTGTTCTGTAAATTCTGTGCTTTACGTGAACAGATTTGGCTCATTGGTTGATTTATATGTTTTTTTACGTGAATTATGCATGTTGAAATCAGATTTGAATTTCTTGGCATTCATGCATATATCTTGAGCCTGATGATTGATTGCTTACCGATTGAGAGCCACATTGTGACCGGCGGCAGATGTGTCGCGCCTGAAGGTACAATGCTATCATCGGAGTGGTGACCGACTGATTCGTCGTGTTTGAATACCACCAAGTTATGATTGTATTTTGGATATGGACGTGCTGTCTAGTTATAGAGCGACTGTTGATTGTTTCCATGGTGCAGTGAGATTTAGACCTCAATTTGGGGAAAAGTGGGATTTCTACGGTGCTTACTCGTGATCGAAGATTCCACTAGTGTCATGGAGATGTTTATCCTGTGTCGTTTGAAAACGTAGGGTTCATGATTTATGCCCTGGATGTTTCCCAAGAGTCGCGACTGGAACTAATATTCCTATTTTCTGAGAGTTCCCAGATGTTTTTTCGGATGAGATTCCTTGATTCCTCTGAGATGAGAGATTGACTTCAGCATTGAGTTGGTGCCGGGGACAGTCCCGATTTTGAGAGCTTCATATCGGTTGGCACCAGCTGTGTTGAAGGAACTTAAGGACCAATTGCATGATCTTCTATAGAAGGGATTTATCAGGCCGAGTATGTCGCCTTGGGAAGCCCCGATTCTCTTCGTCAAGAAGAATGATGGATCTATGAGGATGTGTGTTGACTTTCGACAGCTGAATAAGGCAACGATCAAGAAAAAGTACCCGTTGCCGAGAATTGATGATCTTGTGTGTTGACTTTCGACAGCTGAATAAGGCAACGATCAAGAAAAATTACCCGTTGCTGAGAATTGATGATCTGTTCGATCAGCTACAGGGATCGACAGTGTACTCCAAGATTGATCTACGATTTGGTTATCATCAATTGCGGATTAGAGACGCTGATGTGGCGAAGACGGAGTTTCGGACTAGATACGGGCATTATGAGTTTCTTGTGATGCCGTTTGGATTGACGAATTCTCCTGTTGTCTTCATGGATTTGACGAATCGCGTCTTTAGTGAGTATATCGATCGTTTTGTGATTGTCTTCATAGATGATATTCTGGTGTATTCGAGGAACTATAGAGAGCATAAGGAGCATTTGAGGTTGGTGTTGCAGAAACTGAGAGACTCACAGCTTTATGCAAAGTTTAGTAAGTGTGAATTTTGGTTAGATAGAGTAATCTTTTTGGGTCATGTAATATCTGCACAAGGTATTTCGTTGGATCCTAGTAAGGTCGAATCAGTCCTTAACTGGGAGCGACCTAAGAATGTTTCGGAGATTTGTAGTTTTTTGGGTTTGTCCCGCTATTACAGACGTTTCATTGAGGGCTTTTCTTCGATATCCAGGCCTATAACGCAGTTGAACCAGAAGGCTATAAGATTTGTGTGGACAGACGAGTGTGAGTTGAGTTTTTAGTTGCTCAAGGAGAAGTTGACTACTGCTCCTGATTGGCTTTACCCTCGGGTTCAGGAGGTTTTTGGTTTGTTCCGATGCTTCTCTGAATGGTTTGAGTTGTGTATTGATGCAGAATGGGCGAGTGATAGCTTATGTGTCTCGATATTTGAAGCCCCATGAGACTAGGTACCCCGTTCACGATTTGGAGCTGTGTTCTATAGTTTTTGCCTTGAAGATTTGGAGTCATTACGTGTATGGTGAACAGTTTGTGGTGTACACAGACCACAAGAGTTTGAAGTATATCTTCACTCAGTCAGATCTTAACATGAGGCAGCGTCGTTGGATGGAGTTGCTAAAGGATTTTGACTGTGAGATTCAATATCAACCTGGGCGAATGAACTTAGTGGCAGATGCCTTGAGTAGGAAAACTCAACCGGCGATGTGGACGTCTTGAGTATATCCAAATTCCATGAGCATTTTGGGACTTCTGGATGGCGTTTTCAGCCAGATGATCAGTACTTTGTGGTTTCTTCTTTTCAGGTGGAACCGCAGCTTGTCACAGACATTAGAGAAGCATAGAGGACTGACCAGTGTATTCATGAGTTAAAGATAAAGGCCCAAAATGGTCAGTCGGAAGATTTTTCTGTTGCTTCTGATGGATGCTTGAGATTTTGTGGTAGATTGGTTGTTCCAAATTTGGTCGATCTGAAATAAATCATCTTGAATGAGGCCCATTGCAGTCGTTATAGTTTGCATCTGGGTGAGAAGAAGATGTATCATGCCTTGAATTCGCACAACTGGTGGGAAGGAATGAGGAATGATATTTCTGGGTTTGTAGCCCGATGCTTGAACTTCCAATAGGTCAAGGCCGAGAGAATGAGACCTCGTGGATTGTTGCAGAGTTTATAAGTGCCTCAATGGAACTGGGAGCATGTTGCCATGTATTTTGTGACTCATCTACCTCGTTCAAACAGGGGATGTGATGTAATTTGGGTTGTTATTGACAAGCTTTCGAAGTCAGCCCATTTCATTCCCTATGTTGTGAGGTGTTCCATGAAGAAGATGGCGAGATTTTACGTTGACCACATGGCTAGATTTTATTGAGTTCCGGTTTCGATAGTGTCCGACAGAGATCCAAGATTTACTTCCCGATTTTGGAAGAGCTTGCCGGTAGCGATGGGTTCGAGATTGGCTATGAGTACATCTTATCACCCGCAGACAGATGGCCAATCCGAGAGGACCATACAGACTTTGGAGGACATGCTGTGAGAAATTGTGATGGATTTCAGTGGTGCTGGAAGGATTCTTTATCCCTGGTAGAATTTTCGTATAACAATAGCTACCAAGTGACTATCGGGATGGCACCATTTGAGGCTTTGTACGATCGTAAGTATAGATCACCGATTTGCTGGGAAGAAGTTGGTGAGAGGAAGCTATCTACCCCTGAGTTTGTGCAGCATATGAAGGATCAGGTTGAGATGATTCGGAGCAGAATGAAGGCTGCACAAGATCGTCAAGACAGTTATGCTAATAAGAAGCACAGGCCTTTGGAGTTTCAGGTAGGCGATCGAGTGTTTCTGAAGGTTTCTCCTTTCAAGAGCATGATGAGATTCAGGCTCAAGGGTAAGTTAGCTCCTAGATTCGTTGGACCGTTTTAGATTCTTGAGAGGATTGGATATTTGGTGTATCGATTGCAATTGCCTGCTGAGTTAGCAGCGATGCATGATGTGTTTCATGTGTCAATGTTGAGGAAATATGAGCCAGATCCTTCCCATGTGCTGAGGACCTATGAAGTTGAGCTGGATCAAACCCTGAGTTACTTCGAATATCCAGCGCAGATTCTGGATAGGAAGGAAAAACAGCTAAGAAATAAGACTATCCCGTTGGTATTGGTCCAATGGAGCAAGAATGGTCATGAGAAGCTACCTGGGAAGTTGAAGAAAAGATGAGACGGGAGTGACCTCATCTATTTGAGAATACGCGGTATTAACTTAGGTAATATTTTAGCTTGATGTAGTGTTGGATCTGTTTTGACAGATCCTAATTAAGTTTTGAATTACACAAAACCTGTTGTTGTTATTCTAACAATTCTATTCTAAGTGCGCAGATTTCAGGTCGAAGAATATGTTCAGCAGTTAGTTCACAATATATGTTCAACAGTTTGTTTGGTGCTTTCATGGATCGAGAGCTGGATTAGCGATGGAGACGTCCAAAGTTGATTCACCTGTTCGTAATCAGGCGTAGGCCAAAGTTGAACCAGCTGGAGCATAATAATCTAGCAGATGATGAAGATCAGCTGCAAGCGCTTAAGAGCAAAGTGAACTAGCTGGTACAGGAATAGAGAGCTCGCTGAAGATTTAGTTCGAGATGATGAAGATCAGCGAAAGTGCAAGAGTGGAAGAAATTATAAGTACTGCTGATGAATCTATCAGCAGTCGCAATTATAAGTACTGCTGATGAATCTATCAGCAGTCGCCTTTCAAGAAGCTGGATGTTTAGCGAGATGATGAAGATCAGCTGGATCGAAGTGAAGTAGCGAGATGATGAAGATCAGCTGGAGCGCTAAGATTGTTGATGACTTCAGCAGTGACGTCATCATTCAGCAGGAGCTACAGTTGAAGATTCAGCAGATTTGAAGAAGCGCTAGTCTTGGAATGAGCTGTGATGACATCAGCCTTGATGTCATCACAATCAGCAGAAGAAGTTGAGCGCAAAAGCTGAAGCGACGTCGTGTTTTGAATCAGCAGATGAAGCGAAGCACGAGAGAAGAAGCGACGTCGTATGGAGATTCAGCAGATGGGTTGAGATAGCGCGAGAGGAAGCGACGTCGTAGAGGAGGAAATTCAGCAGGAAGCTACAGTGCATCCAGTCGCAACGCAAAGATATTCAGTCGCAAGAAGATTTCCAGACGCTGTATTTGATGAACCAGTCACTAGCAACAGTACTTCCAGTCGAGAGCTTATTTGTATCAGCTGTTGCTACGCTTCCAGTCGTTGGGAAAATCAGTCGCGAGCTACAGTGTCCAGTCGCAAGAAATCCAGGCGCAAAGAATTGAAGAAGAAGCAAAACGCAGCAGTCGTAGGAATATCAGCAGCGAAGCAGTTGACAACTTACTCAAAGATGTTTGTCAACTGCTGAGCTCAATTCAAAATGTAGAAAGCGACAGAAGCCTGCAAAAGAAAAGGACGCAAGTACTTTTACTTTTCAGAGGAGCGTTGCACAATTATGGAAAGAAGACAAGATAGCCTTCTGGAGCGCTGAAGAAAGTTTTGGAAGCTTTCCAACGGGAAGTATTTTACAGAGGCTATATATTGGAGGCGACGCCCTTTGAAGAAGTGGTGAAGCTGTCAACTAATCATTCGAGAGAGAGTTTCATTGCAGTTGACAGTGTAGCTAGAATTAGCTTGTTAGAGCATTTCCCTCGTGTGTGAGAAAAACAGAGAGTTGAGCGTTCATTGTATCAATCTCACACACCCGGATTCATTCACAACTGTTTGTGAATGAATCCGAAATATGTTCACAGATCCCGTCCAAGCATGATGACGTAAAACTCTTGTGTATGTAGTTAGTCACACAGTTGCGGCTGATGTGCAGTTATGAAGTAGTGGATCCTTCCGAGGTGGAAGAAGGGGAGATGTAGGATGTTGATATCCGAACTTCCAGAAACAAATATGCTGTGCTGAGTATCGTGTTCTTTAAGCTTTCAGTATTGCATATTTTACTTAGCACGCATTGCACGTTTACATATCAGCACTTGCTTGTATTTAGCATTCGCATTAACAGTTCAGCTTCTTAGCATAACATTTCAGCAGCACACAAGCACGCAAGCTTTGAACAGATTTATGTTGCACATAAATCTGTTTGAGTTGTTTTAAAATATAGGATTCAGTTCTGGTATTTTCCGCATGATTTTTAAATCATACCAGATCTGTCTCCGGTGCTCTGGTTATTTTATTTGTTCAAGAACAACGAGCTATTGCAGCTCCAGAATTAGCAGCGCGCAAAATTTTTAATTGCTCATTTCAAACAGCGGCTGTTAGTTTCTTTTTGATCCTTCAAATATCGGACCAACATGTAGTGTGTTGGAGTTGCTTTTGCACTCTTGGTGAGTGGCTCTTGTTAACAATTGTGAAATTTTGGAATATTATGTGTTTTAGTTTTTGGTGATTCTCTGGTTTTCTTCGGTTTGAATCTATGGTTCTTGTTTTATTTCGAGGACGAAATCCTTTTCTAGTTGGGGAGAATGTGAGGACTAGAAATTGTTATATAGTTATGAATGAATTTATTAGATCGGAATGGGGATTAAATCGGAGAAGCGTGCCTTATGAACTAGCGGGTATCCAGCCTAGGAGAACTGGTCAAAGCTGTTCGTTGAAATCAGCTTTGGCTGCGGGCCGATTTGAGTAGTTGAGCCCTGAACGAGATAGAAATACCCCGTGCAAGGGAGCTAGTAGCGCTGCCTGGACCGGCTCTGTTCGTGATTTGGTGTAGACCGGTTCAGGGTTGTCCAGATCTAGAGGCAGTCCGACGTCTTTTTGGGTTACCAGTTCAGACGCTGGTTGATTGTGACCTGGGTGTGCTCTGGAGGTGCAGCTGTTTGGGTGTATCTGTTTGATGAGTGTGAGAAGCTGTGTGTACCAGCTTTGGGAAACAGCATGCTGGGATGTGCTCGAGTGTATCAGCTTTGATATGAGCTGATAGGTGCACGAGATCTGACGCGAAACGTGATCTGCTTGAGTGGTGTGTATCGTTGAGTCAGTGAGCTGGTCGTGCTGAGCGGGACTCCTACGCGACGTCGTTTGGTGGTAGCGAGCTGGTATAGTGTAGAGGAGTCAAATCTGGTGTAGTGCTAAGATCTGAGTTGGTTGACTTTCACTGTAGCGTGGACTGGGAGAATAAATATAAGTGTCGAACAACAGTTAGCCAATTTAAAACCCGATATTCCCTATTTTCTTTCCAGAGAGCCTTCGAACATATTGTTCCCCAAACCCTTACTGTTCATCGTACTCGATTTCTTCCGATTGTCGTCAATTTACGCCGTTGTTTGGAGCAAGGTTGGTGGCGCTGAGTTCGTCTCTTCAAGATTTTTCATTTGGTACCATTTTGCAGCCTTGGGTCGGCTTGTCGAGGAAGTGCGAAGTAGTTGCAGTGTTCGGCTTTTCGTGATTTCCGGTTGGTAGTTTCTCCCGTTCTTTTGAGCGATTGGGTAAGTGATTATCTCTCGTGTTAGCTCTTATTCCTAGCTTGTATTCTAGAGCTGGTTGGTCCTACGTTGTGTACTCGTGACTGGTATGGGCTTCTCAGCAATAGGCAGTCTGCTGAACGAGCTTAGATACTAGCTGATTTGTTAGATTTTTTGGCATATTTGAGCTTTTAGGCAGTTTCTGTTGAGTTTCTGGTGAGCTAGTATGGCAGTGGGCTTGTGCAGGCTGTTGGTACTATGTTCTCGTGCGATCTGTTGAGGTAGTAGCCGTGTGGGGATAAGGTACGAGTGAGCTTATACTAGCAGCTTTAATATCAGCTTGAGAATATTTCTATTCGTGTATGAGCTGCTGTGATTATGTGCTAGATTAGGCTGCTTGGTTGGATAGATTATGATAATGATACTTGCTCTTATTTTCCTATGCATGCGAATTATATGCATTGTTGTGAGTATGATTTTACTTGGCATTCATGCTAGATTAGGCTGCTTGGTTGGATAGATTATGATAATGATACTTGCTCTTATTTTCCTATGCGTGCGAATTATATGCATTGTTTTGAGTATGATTTTACTTGGCATTCATGCATAGCATATTGAGCCTAATTCTTTGAGACCTGACAATCGTTGAGTCGCGATTTTCCGACTGAGTCGTCGTGCTGAGAATCCAATGTTGTCACTGAGTCATGATAGCCAGCTGAGTCGGTATGATTTGGATTATGTTGATTCATTGAGATTTTATTGCGGAGCTGAGTCGTTGTGCCTTGCTTACCGATGATTCTTGGTAACCCACATGCATTGCGCATTTGAAATATTGCATGTCTGATATGACTGATGCTTTATTGATGCTCTTCGTACTGAGATTTGACCTCTTTTTATTTTCCCTTTTTGGGCTTCTTTGGTCTGTGTCGGCCTTTGTAGGATCTTTAGGTAATCCTGCCGGACCGAGTGAAACGTCTGCTGGTAGATCCCCATTTTGTGTCTCAGTTATATATATTATGTATTGATATATTGAACAAGGGAATGCCCTGTGCATATACGGCATTTCGGGGATCTGTAATTGTATTTTACCTGTATGCTATTGTTGCTAGGATTATGAGTTAAAATCCATATTTTGACTATAATTGTATTTTAACTGATATTTCCAGTTCATGCCCAAATGAAAAATTTTAGTCCATATTTTATGCTTCCGTGTAATTGTGATTAATTGAGAAATTAATCCCTGATTTAGAGCACCGGGCCTGATAGGGACCCCATGCAGTCTGATAATCTTTCAGATGTACAATTCAGCATATTGCGTCATAGAGAATGTGGTCCTTCCATTTTGCCTGTCTCGCCTCTGCTCTTGCAGCCCCTTGGTGTCTACTTTACGCTGGCTACTAACCTGGCTGCAGACAAGACCCTTGTTTTCTGCCATTTGCCAGTGTCTTCACTCTCCACGGGACCGTTGTGACTGCCTTTCATCTGTGCTATGGGTCCTTTGCCCCGTCCTGGTCATTTTGGGCCCACTACCATCTGTGTCATTGGTGGGTTCAGGTATTTTGGATGTATGTTAATAACTAGTAACGGGTGTAAACGGCTCGAATTTATCCTATAAATATGTTGTTCTCTAGCCATTTATTCACCCCACTATCTCTTTCTCCATCAAATGTTTCTTCAAAGCTTTATTTCTCTAATGACTAAAGGAAGAAGAAGATGAGGATTCATCCAAGGATAATTTTGATAATTATTTTCATCTTTATTCTCACTAGTCTTCTATTTATCGGCGAGTATTCCCCTCGCACTTTTTCGTTCTTTCGAACCCTGCTTGTATTGATAGTTTATCCATTACTTTTCATTGTAATACTGATGAATTTTGATTAATAAAAATGTATTTTTTTTCAAGCACTACCATGTCGAATTGTTGTTCTTGACATTATGGAAATATACTGCTATGCGTACTGTGACATCGTGAAAGTGATCTTCTTCGGCAGGAAATGTGCCGATTTGGTGAGTCTGTCCACAATCACCCATATAGAGTTTAACCCCTTGATAGTTCTCGGCAATCCCACTATGAAATTCCATTGAGATATTCTCCCACTTCCACTCCGGAATTGGGAGAGATCTTAGCAATCCTGTGGGTCTCTGATGCTCAACCTTAACTTGTTGGCAAGTTAAACATTCGGACACAAAACGGTTGATGTCACACTTCATGCCCGGCCACCAATACAGTTGTTGCTGGTCCTTGTACATCTTTGTGCTCCCTGGATGAACTGAATAGGGTGACGCATGAGCTTCTGTCATTACCAGCTCTTGCAGTGCGTCATTTGAAGGAACCCGAACCCGTCTTCTAAATCTCACAATTCTGTTGTCTACGGTGTAGATCCCATTGCCCTTCTATTCATCCTCCAGCTTCCACTTCTGGAGTTTCTCAACACTGGCTTGGATATTGCGGATGCGATCTAACAACGTGGGCTGTATGGTCAACGAATTCATCTTAGGAGCTCTCTGTGCTGTATAAACCTCTAGTCCAAAGCTTTGTATTTCTTGCTGTAATGGTTCTGTAGCTATCAGCTGAGCTACGATAGCGTTCTTGCTGCTCAAGGTGTCAGCTTCCACATTAGCTTTTTCCTGGATGGTAGTTGATCTCGCAGTCGTAGTCTTTTTCTAACTTTAACCATCTTTCTAGCCTCATGTTCAGATCCTACTGTGTGAAGAAGTACTTCAAGCTCTTGTGATCAGTGAAGATCTTGCATTTCTCCCCTACAGGTGATCTAAGCTCTTGTGTCAGGCCTCGTGCTCAATTAGAGTAAAACCCACGCAACAAAACAATAGCGGAACATTAAAACTAGTGGCTAAATTTTTCGCTTTTGGACCTGGACTTATAAAAACGTAATTTAAAATACAAAAATACTCAAAATATCCCAGTTTAATAAAATACGCAAGCCTAAAAGCCACAGTACAACAGTACAGCATGTATCAGGCACCAAACAACAAGGATTACAACTGAATACAACAAAGCACAAGGCATCTCCCGGCTATCAGTACTGATACATAATAATACTATACTAACTGAGACACTCTAACCACCTCCTAGGGAACCTCCAGCTGGGTCAACTCCACGACCAGCTGAATAACCTGGGAAACCTGGACGACACACAGGCAAACTGTGAGGACTAGAATTTGCTAAGTATGATTTATTAGCTAATTAGATTTGGTTTAGAATTAGCTAATTGATTTTCTGAGTATTGGGTTTTCAGTATTTGAAGACTTGGTGATTTTTAGAATTTCAGTTTTGAGCGAAATCTGGATGCTCAGATGTGCCCTTGTGTGTTTGCACGAGTTGTTGCAAGCAGGGAGCAAAACGGGAGAAGTGGCGCTAGATAGAGGGATATGTTAGAGGGCGTGAACAGATGTGAGATTTTGCGCGAGGAAGACAGCGATGGTTAGTTGTCCAGAGTCGTTCAGATGTCAACGATGGTCAACGGTGCTGATTGATGAATTCAGCCGTGACCAAGATCTGAGGAGCGCTAGCCGGACTTGATGCTACGTCGTTTTGATAAGTTAGCGCGACGTCGTTTGCTGTTGCGTTAGTAGAGAGTAGCAAAGTCTGATTCGAGACAGCTGAGGCCAGTTGCGAGAGACTTCTGCCTTAGAGTGAAAGCTGTTTTATTCCAAGATCTGAGTTGGTGAGACATCTGAATTAGTCGCCGATGAATTCTGTTGTAGCTTTGACTGGGGATTTAAATGCAAGTGCTGAATGACACTTAGAGCATTTCGAACCTTAGAGTTCCTATCTTCTTCCCCGATAACCTTCTATTGTTATTGTCCACCCAAACCCTATTTCCGTCGATTGTCGTCGTTCTTTGCCTCCGTTCGGAGCAAGATTGGTAGCGCTGAGCTCGTCTTCTTTAGGGCTTTCGATTATTACCAGTTTGGAGACTGGATTCGCCGGATTTGAAGAACGCAAAGTTGCTGTAGTGCTTGAGTCTCTTCGTGATTGTGGACCAGTAGTTCTTCTGTTCTTTAACAGCCTTGGGTAAGTGATTCTTTACTGATTTAAGCTTCTTTCGAGAGCTGAGTAGTGCTCTGTTGGAGTAGGTAACTGAGTTAAGTTACTAGGCTTTAGTACTAAGCTGTTTGAGTTCAGAATTGAGTTGATTTTGAGATATCTTGGCAGATTCGAGCTGAAAATCCGATACTCAGAAAATAAATTAGCTAATTCTAAAACAAATCTAATTAGCTAATAAATCGTACTTAGCAAATTCTAGTCCTCACATTCTCCCCATCTTAAGAGATTTTGTCCAAATTGGAACCCAGCCTCGACACCAGTCAACGTCGGGGGATTAATCCTCTGGAACCTAGCCAACACTAGCTCCATCTCTCCAATCTGTCGGGTAACATCATCCACCTCTACCTCAGCCTGTATACCTCGGCGACACAAAGGGATACCCTGCTGCTCAGCATCCTCATCACTGATTTTGCTCGAGTGTGTCCGGCTGGAGGACAGTCAGTGAATCAGTCGCAGCAAGGTTCTGCTGATGGTTCTTCGCAGCAGAGACAGTTACCTTTTGCTTAGTCCCAACGATCAGGATTCCAACCCCGTGAACCGTCTAGGTTTTGTGGACCTTTGAGACCTCAGTTTCCGGGACCACAGCAGGCTCAGGTGAACTCCTTGACGAGTGAGCAAGCCGCTGAGATGCCTGAGAGGATTATTCCAGGTACTTGTGCTAACTTTGATTTTCCTGCACGAGTTTTGTTTGATACTGGAGCATCACACTCCTTTATTTCTGAGTTGTTTTTGTATGTGTGTGGGTTGAGTTCTTTCCCACTCTGTGATGTTGTCTCTGTATCTACCCCTGTTGGCGTGAGTTTGTTGTCCCGTGAGGTGGTGTTGGATTGTGTTCTTATGTTTGATGAGCATGTGTTTGGTGACCAATCTGATTGTTTTGGGAATCAGAGATTTTGATTGTATCTTGGGAATGGACGTGTTGTCCAGTTATAGAACGATAGTGGATTGTTTCCATGGTGTAGTGAGATTTAGGCCTGAATTTGGAGAGAAATGGGATTTCTATGGTGCTGATTCGTGACCTAAGATTCCTTTTGTGTCTGCCATGGAGATGTTTAGTTTGTTGTCACTAGAGAATTCAGGGTTTATGATCTATGCCTTGGATGTTTCCCAAGAATCGCGAGTAGTGTTGAGCGATGTTCCGATTGCTCGAGAGTTTCATGACGTGTTTTCGGATGAGATTCCTGGATTCCCTCCGAGTCGAGAGATTGATTCAGTATCGAGTTGGTGCCGGGGACAGCTCGATTTCTAGAGCTTCGTATTGGTTGGCACCAGCTGAGTTGAAGGAACTCAAAGAGCAGTTGCGTGAGCTGTTAGAGAAGGGCTTCATTAGACCGAGTATGTCGGCATGGGGAGCTCCGATTCTTTTTGTGAAGAAGAAGGATGGATCTATGAGGATGTGTGTGGATTTTCGGCAGTTGAACAAAGCAACAATTAAGAACAATTATCCGTTGCCGAGGATTGATGACTTGTTTCACCAATAGCAGGGAACTGCAGTATACTCTAAGATTGATCTGCGATATCATCAATTGCGGATCAGAGATGCTGACGTGGCAAAGACGGCTTTCAGGACGAGATATGGGCATTATGAGTTTTTGGTGATGCCTTTTGGATTGACGAATGCTCCTGATGTCTTCATGGATTTGATGAATCACGTATTCAGTGAGTATATCGATCGTTTTGTGATTGTCTTCATAGATGACATCCTGGTGTATTCGAAAACTTCAGAGAGCATAAAGAGCATTTGAGATTGGTTTTTCAGAAACTAAGAGACTCACAGTTGTATGCGAAATTCAGCAAGTGTGAATTCTGGCTGGATAGAGTTGTCTTTTTGGGTCATGTCATCTCAGCGCAAGGAATTTCCGTGGATCCGAGTAAGGTTGAAGCAGTTCTTAAATGGGAGCGACCTAGGAACGTTTCTAAGATTCGTAGTTTCCTGGGTTTGGCTGGCTATTATAGGCGTTTTATTGAGAATTTCTCTTCGATAGCTACGCCGATGACTCATTTGACTCAGAAGGATAGGAAGTTCTTTTGGAATGATGAGTGTGAGTCTAGTTTCCAGTTGCTTAAGGATAAGTTGACTACTGCACCTGTGTTAGCTTTGCCTTCGGGTTCTGGAGGTTTTGTAGTTTGCTCCGATGCTTCTCTGAGTGGTTTAGGATGCGTGTTGATGCAGAACGGGTATGTGATTGCATATGTGTCTCGACAGTTAAAGCCCCATGAGACGAGATAACCTGTTCATGATCTTGAGTTGGCTGCGATAGTGTTTGCCATGAATATTTGGCGTCACTATTTGTACGGTGAACAATTTGTGGTGTACACCGACCACAAGAGTTTGAAATATATCTTCACACAGTCAGATTTGAATATGAGGCAACGCTGCTGGATGGAGTTACTGAAGGATTTTGAGTGTGAAATTCGGAATCAGCCTGGGCGGATGAATTTGGTGGCCGATGCTTTGAGTATGAAAGCCCAACCGGTGATGTTGACGTCGATGAGAATATCCAAAGTCCACGAGGATTTGGGGACTTCTGGGTGGCGTTTTCAGCCGAGTGATCAGTATTTCGTGGTTTCTTCTTTTCAGGTTGAGCCACATATTGTAGCGGACATTAGAGCAGCGCAGAGGACTGATCCATATGTGCATGAGTTGAAGGTTAAGGCTCAGAATGGTCAGTCTGAGGATTTTTCTGTTGCTTCTGATGGATGGTTAAGATTTTGAGGTAAATTGGTGGTTCTGAATTAGATTGATTTGAAGGAAGTCATCTTGAATGAAGCTCATTGTAGTCGATACAGTGTGCATCCGGCGAGAGGAAGATGTATCATGCTTTGAATTCTCACTATTGGTGGGAAGGCATGAGGAATGATATCTCTGAATTTGTAGATCGTTGTTTGAATTGCCAACAGGTCAAAGCTGAGAGGATGAGACCTGGTGGATTGCTACAGAGTCTAGAATTGCCTCAATGTAATTGGGAGCACATCGCCATGGATTTTGGGACGCATTTGCCTCGATCGAGTAGGGGATGTGATGCTGTTTGGGTTATTGTTGATAGACTTTCGAAGTCAGCCCATTTCATTCCCTATGATGTGAGGTGTTCGATGAAGAAGATGGCGCGACTGTACATTGACCATGTGGTGAGATTGCATGGAGTGACGATTTCAATAGTGTCTGATAGAGATCCAAGGTTTACTTCCCGATTCTAGAAGAGCTTGCAGGTAGCGATGGCTCGAGATTGGCTATGAGTACAGCCTATCACCCACAGACAGATGGTCAATCTGAGAGGACCATCCAGATTTTAGAAGATACGCTGCGAGCAGTTGTTTTGGATTTCAGTGGTGGCTGGTAGGATTCCTTGTCCTTAGTTGAGTTTTCTTATAACAATAGCTACCAAGTGACTATTGGGATGGCCCCTTTTGAAGCGCTGTATGGTCGTAAGTGTAGATCACCGATCTGCTGGGAAGAGATTGGTGAGAAGCAGTTGTCTACTCCTGAGTTTGTGCAGCACATGAAAGATCAGGTTGAGTTGATTCCGAGTAGGATGAAAGCTGCTCAAGATCGACATGCTAGCTATGCTAACAAGAGACGCCGACCTCTAGAATTCGAAGTTGGTGATCGAGTGTTTCTCAAAGTTTCTCCTTTCAAGAGTGTGATGAGATTCAGACTGAAGGGTAAACTGGATCCTAGATTCATTGGTCCTTTTGAGATTGTTGAGAGGATTGGATAGTTGTCTTATAGATTGAAATTGCCTGATAAGTTAGCAGCGATGCATTATGTGTTTCATGTATCAATGTTGAGGAAATATGAGCCAGATCCATCCCATGTGTTGAGGACTGATGAAGTAGAGCTGGATTCGACCTTAAGTTATGTTGAATATCCAGTGCAGATTCTGGATAGAAAGGAGAAGCAGCTGAGGAATAAGGTTATTCCATTGGTGATGGTCCAATGGAGCAAAGATGGTCGTGAGGAAGCTACCTGGGAGGTGGAAGAGAAGATGAGACAAGAGTGGCCTAATCTGTTTGAGCTTTGACAGTGGAGTTGTTCTGGTGAGTTCTAGTGCTTTGTTTATTTTCTGCCTTAAGTTTGCCTTTGATTTCGAGGACAAAATCTCTTAAGATGGGGAGAATGTGAGGACTAGAATTTGCTAAGTATGATTTATTAGCTAATTAGATTTGGTTTAGAATTAGCTAATTGATTTTCTGAGTATCGGATTTTCAGATTTGAAGACTTGGTGATTTTTAGAATTTCAGTTTGAGCGGAATCTAGATGTTCAGATGTGCCCTTGTGTGTTTGCGTGAGTTGTTGCAAGCAGGGAGCAAAACGCTGTCGTTTTGAGCGCTGGTCAGAAGTGGCATTATATAGAGGGATATGTTAGCGGGCGTGAACAGATGTGAGCTTTTTGCGCGAGGAAGTCAGCGATGGTTAGTTGTCCAGAGTCGTTCAGATGTCAACGACGGTCAACGGTGCTGATTGATGAATTCAGCAGTGACCAAGATCTGAGGAGCGCTAGCGGGACTTGATGCTACGTCGTTTTGATAAGTTAGCGCGACGTCGTTTGCTGTTGCGTTAGTAGAGAGTAGCAAAGTCTGATTCGAGACAGCTGAGGCCAGTTGCGAGACACTTCTGCCTTAGAGTGAAAGCTGTTTTGTACCAAGATCTGAGTTGGTGAGACATCTGAATTAGTCACCGATGACTTCTGTTGTACCTTTGACTGGGGATTTAAATACAAGTGCTGATCGACACTTAGAGCATTTCGAACCTTAGATTTCCTATCTTCTTCCCCGATAACCTTCGATTGTTACTGTCCACCCGAACCCTATTTCCGTCGATTGCCATCGTTCTTTGCTGCCGTTCGGAGCAAGATTGGTAGCGCTGAGCTCGTCTTCTCTAGGGCTTTATATTAGTACCAGTTTGGAGACTGGAGTCGCCGGATTTGAGGAACGCAAAGTTGCTGTAGTGCTTGAGTGTCTTCACGATTGTGAACCAGTAGTTCTTATATTCTTTAGCAGCCTTGGGTAAGTGATTCTTTACTGATTTAAGCTTCTTTCGAGAGCTGAGTAGTGCTCTGTTGGAGTAGGTAACTGAGTTAAGTTACTGGGCTTTTGTACTAAGCTGTTTGAGTTCAGAATTGAGTTGATTTTGAGATATCTTGACAGATTCGAGCTTGTAGTAGCTTCTGCTGAGTTGTCGTGGAGTCTTCGTCAACGGTGCTGATTGATGAATTCAGCAGTGACCAAGATCTGAGGAGCGCTAGCAAACTTGATGCTACGTCGTTTTGATAAGTTAGCGCGACGTCGTTTGCTGTTGCGTTAGTAGAGTGTAGAAAAGTCTGATTCGAGACAGCTGAGGCCAGTTGCGAGACACTTCTGCCTTAGAGTGAAAGCTGTTTTGTACCAAGATCTGAGTTGGTGAGACATCTGAATTAGTCGCCGATGACTTCTGTTGTACCTTTGACTGGGGATTTAAATGCAAGTGCTGATCGACACTCAGAGCATTTCGAACCTTAGATTTCCTATCTTCTTCCCCGATAACCTTCGATTGTTACTGTCCACCCGAACCCTATTTCCGTCGATTGCATCGTTCTTTGCTGCCGTTCGGAGCAAGATTGGTAGCGCTGAGCTCGTCTTCTCTAGGGCTTTCTATTAGTACCAATTTGGAGACTGGAGTCGCCAGATTTGAGGAAAGCAAAGTTGCTGTAGTTCTTGAGTGTCTTCGCGATTGTGGACCAGTAGTTCTTATATTCTTTAGCACCCTTGGGTAAGTGATTCTTTACTGATTTAAGCTTCTTTCGAGAGCTGAGTAGTGCTCTGTTGGAGTAGGTAACTGAGTTAAGTTACTGGTCTTTTGTACTAAGCTGTTTGAGTTCAGAATTGAGTTGATTTTGAGATATCTTGGCAGATTCGAGCTTGTAGTAGCTTCTGCTGAGTTGTCGTGGAGCTTCTAGGGCAGTGGACTTGAGTTGGTTACTGCGCCCTTCTTGTTGTAAGATCTGTTGAGGTTTGAGGTACGAATTGAGCTATATTAAGCAGTTTCGATATCATCTTTGTGAATATTTCTGTTGTGTATTAGCTGTTGTATTTTTCATTGACTGCTGCTTATGTGCTCATATCTGTATGTGTGTGTGATGTTATGCATTGATTAAGCATGAGCCTGTTGTGCATTCACGCATACATATTGAGCCTGATTCTTTTGAAAGCTGAATCCCTTTGCACGTTGTGATAGGCCGGCTGAGTCGTCGTGCCTGAAAGGTCCAACGTTGATTTTGATGTGGAGGCCAGCTGAGTCGTTGTGCCTGAATACCACACTGCCTTGTGATGGTCGACTGACTCGTTGTACTTGAAGATCACAAGATGATGATGATTGGTGAGATCTGCACAGCTGAGTCTTTGTGCTATTTGCCTACCGATGATTCTTGGTAGCCCTTTCATGCATTGC
Organism: Dorcoceras hygrometricum; assembly: GCA_001598015.1. Taxonomy (NCBI): domain Eukaryota; kingdom Viridiplantae; phylum Streptophyta; class Magnoliopsida; order Lamiales; family Gesneriaceae; genus Dorcoceras; species Dorcoceras hygrometricum. Next base: position 62,728 of record KV013360.1, read on the forward strand.
GCGATAGATATATTGCATTGTTTGATATGATTTATGATTTTATTGTGCTCTTTGTACTGAGGTTTGACCTCATTTATTTTCCCTGTTTTGGGCTGTCTGGGTCTGTATTGGCTTTGGTAGGTTCTTCAGGTAACCAGGCTGGACAGAGTGGAGCTTCAGCTGGTCGATCCCCTTTTTGATTTGAGTCCCAGTTGTATTTATATTTATATTGAGCCAGGGGATGTCATGTGCCTTTGTATGTTGGGGATCGTGTATTGTTGTTGTTTGAGTTTTGAGTTTAACTCTATTTTAAGTATGATGTATTTTGAAATGATATTGGATCAGGCCCTTATTCGAAAATTTTTAGCCCATATTTTTATGATGCTTCCGCATATTTTGTGACTAATTGTTGTATTAGCGCACGTGGCCTGACACAAACAAACACCAGTTCCAGAGGGACACGGGGTCAAACCCCAGTATGGAGAGCAACTGAAAAACAGCAGTTAAATAGCAATAGATAAAATGCGAATGCTAAGCATGAGAACAAGGCTACAACCGAAGACAGGGAGCCAAAGGATCTCAACGGCAGGTCAACAAAAAATAACGGATCAACTGAACACTGGTGGCCACGGGGTGTGTGAGCATATGGGAGCTACCCACTCGTCTCAACACACAGTACCAGATGCAGAACACAGCTCAACCCTCTATTTCCCAACTCATGAGATGTGGGAGCTACCCACTCCGCTCATAGTGGCTAACATATCCCTGCAGGGAGTTGAGGCATACGGGAGTTACCCGCTCGTCCTCCAACAGGCATCCTGGTACACACAGATCAAGATAACAAAGCACGGCTAATCAAGATCTGGGTTCAACATGGATAATGCATGTATGCAATGAAACATCTTGCAATAAAAACACAACAGAAGCAAGAAAATGCACACAGATCCAACACAGCAGCTCACATAAAATCCACGCTAATCCAACACTGTAAAACAAGCTCACATCCATACCTTAGTTCAGAGCTACAATTACCACAACAAAGTCCCGAGCAACACAGATCTGAGAACCTGCTAAGCAAAACACAATGCTAACTCAGGGACGCAAAGCACAGATACTACAAACTGGGAGCTACGCACTCCACCAGTTCTGTCCTACCCATCTATCTCAACAACCAGCTCTAAACAAAGCAAAATGGTAGAAACTAACACTTACCCAACAAGATACCTGAACGGCAGGAGTAATCCGAAGCTTATGCTAACAGACTACAGAAGGGAGATGTCTTAGAGAACCTCTCCAAGCTTGACACAAGCTTCCAAAAGCTGTACCAAAAGAAGCGTCTTGGCAAGAGGATTCTAGCGCTACCACTCTCGCTTCAGTCGGAGCTGTCTACCGCCGGAAATCGGAGAAAAAGAGTTATGTTGAACAGTAGCTAGGGTATCGCGACAGAGTTTGCTCACGGGAAATATTTCTAAGTGTTGGGAAAGAATAATAGACGAAGGGTCAAAGTCCTCTCTTAATACAACTCAAATCTGGTCACATCTGGTGAACAGCAGCCACCGACAACCTTGGGGTCACATCTGAAACCAGCTCAGATCTGAGTACCACTCCAGATCTGGACACTACGTCAAAACAGACGTGGGACTTAACCAAACGACATCGCACAGGAAATAAGCTCCCAACTAATACACGTCATCTCGCTAACTCAAGTCTAAAACACTAAACGATGTCGCACCCTAAGCACTCAGATCTGACGCACAATAGCTAATCAAATCTGAAATCCCTAAATCGTACCGGTCTACTCCACAACACGAACCGAGACTAAGAATCGGGTCTATCACTCAGTGCTAACAACTAACGCAACTCAAATCTGGCTATTCTCAAAAAGACGTCACACCGCTGCCCTCGTAAAAACTCTAACACGTGTAACTGAAATAGCGCGAGACTACCAGATTCCATCGCCACATCCGAAGATGATCAACCAGCGTTGACCAACACTCAAATCTGAACGTTTCCCGTGGAAATTCTCCAACTCTCCAGATCTGTTCCAAGGACTTAAACAGACTCGATAGCTAAACCAAGCATACCAGCTCAAAGCTGATTCTTCCCAGATCTGTTCAATCCAAATCTGGTCTATGCTAAAACTGATTAATTAACACAATTAATCGAAATCAACTTTCGAGTCTCACAGTCCATCCCAAGAATGATGTTGAACTCTGGCATCGGGAAGACTATTGCGAATACTGTGCAGTCCTACAACACCATCTCAAGATTCTTGACAATTCTGGCTGCACGTAGTTCTTCTCCTGACGGGGTTGTCACTAGCAATTGCTCCATCAAGCTCTCCTGAGCTATATTCATCCGGTGTACAAGCGTTTCGAAATAAAGGAGTGTGTCGCTCCTAAGTCAACTAGCACGACGGGTGTCTACACCTAAAACCATTACTCTACCTGCGACGATCACATATGCAATGGCTCTAATCGTTCTATTCGCAAGTTAAGATCAGGTCCTAATTGCTAAGTAGCACAGTCTAGTATATAAATTCCTCAAAATTCAAAGGGTGAAGCACAAAGTTACTTGTGTTCAACATGGTTTTGGGGTTTACTTCCTCTGCCTGCATGATGTAGACTCTTCCGGTAGCAGGCTGCTTCACTTGGGGGCACTGGTAGATCGTATCCCCCGGCTGCTTGCACTTATAGCAGACTCTGGTTCCTTTCAAGCACTTCCCAGCCTGTTGACGTCCACAGTTTACGCAGGTGGTTCTCTCTACTGGGATTTCATATTTGGAAGCTTTCTGATTCTGCAGCTTTCCAGTTGTAGCTACCTTTGCTGTTTGGCCTAGCTGTTGGCTCCTCTACTGCCCCGTAAATGGCCTTTTGGCCTAAGCTTGCTGCTGCTGAGGCTACTGAAAAGGCCTCTTCCTCTGTGCCTCAAACCTGATGTCCTTCAGCGTCTGTTCTGACCTGAAGGCCCTTTTCAGTGCTGCCGCATAATCTTTCGGATCCACCATTAGAACATCTCTGCGGATGGAAGGGCTCAAACCATCCAATAAGTGCTACAGCTTCTCTGCAGGATCATTAGCTATGATAGGCGAGAAGTGACAGCCTCTGTCGGATCTTAACATACTCAACTACCATCATATCCCCCTGCCTAAGGTTCCTAAAATCCCTCTTCAGTCTGGCTTGGACATCCGGTGTAAAGTATTTGTCATAGAACATCCTATTGAAACCACTCCACTCCAGGGTGTCCATGACTACAGTTTTCTCAGCTCCTTCCCACCATAACGCAGCATCCTCCTTCAGCTGGAAGATGGCACAGTTAACTCTGGCCATGTTTGCTAGTCCCATGTAACGGAAGATGGTTTCTAACGACCTGGTCCACTCTTCAGCAGCTAACGGATCAGTGGAGCCTGTGAACTTAGGAGGCCCTAACTTCCCGAACTTCTCATAAAGCTGCTCTATAACTACTGCCCGTGAAGTACCATCATTCTGACTCAAGATTTGGGCAAGTCCCTCCAAGACCTGTTCGGTGGAATTCAATCATGGTGTAGATGGTGGAGTGATCTGTCGTTTGGGAGGCATCTGGGGTTATAACAACAAATTTTCTCGCTACTTAGAATCTACATGCATCAACTAGGATACTATATATATGTATAGATCTCTTATCAGCTCAAAATAACAAATCTTAGTATATTAATCTAACAGTTTAGGCAGTTTAAATATCAAAACTTATTGACTTTGAGGCGTGACACCTGAGCTTACTGCAGTCAGCTGTAGGCACAACCAAAACCAAGATCATGCTCTGATACCAACTCTGTAACACCCTCTTTCTTTAAAAATTTATGCGGAAAAATTTGTTTAATTTGTACAGTAAATTAAAAATTCTCAAAAACTTAAAAATCACAAACTGCTTGAATTTCAATCATCATAAGAATTTCAAAACATAAAATAAATCTGATGAATCATTTAAAATTGAAAACTCCGTAGCTGAAGATATTAAAATGCTTAAAGATTTTATAACAAACCCGATGGAACAGTTCAGGCCCCATACTGCTTAAACAAGGAAATATTTTTCACAAACCGTAAACTGAAATTTCAGTAAAGTAAAATATTTTCTTTTAGCTTGCTGCAGAAACGATTGCTGGATTGACTGAAACCACCGCTAGCTTAGAAATCCTTCCCTCGGCATGCGCCTCAACATAATCTGCACCAATCAAACGTAGTGAGCCTAGGGGCTCAACAAGTACAAAACTGGATTATATCAAATAATACTTAATACCAGCACAAGCATAAGATATTTTTACTCAAATAACGTTGTCAATTCTGGTACGTAAAGAGCAGCAGCTAAACCTTTTAACTTTAAAACCCATGCATAAAAAATCATCTTATAAATAAAAGTCTTTTCTTTCTTTGTGAATTCAGATTCCTGGCTGTGGTTCCTCTTTTCTTAGTTCGCTTGATAAAGCTCTTAAATACCATGGTACTAGTTTGGTATGGCTCCCAGTACTTATCTGGTTTCCATACAAGTCAAATCTTGGTATGTCTCCTCAGAATGTCTCCTGACTCTCGTACCCGTAATGTTGGTATGTCTCCCGAAACGTCTTTCGACCACATACCTCGTAGTTTGACATGGCTCCCAAGACGTCTCTCGACCCCATATCTCGTAATAGTACAACCACAATTTCACATCATTCAAAACATTTTCTTTCTTAACTTTCCGTCTCAAGTCTCAAATCTCATGTCTCAAATATTAATCTGCCTCAAAGTGAAATCTTTCTTTCTTAAAAATTTTTCTTAACTGAAGTATGCTGTAAACTCAAGAATCTCAAGGCTGCTCATCATTTTAAAATATCTTTGAAATAGACATAATCAAGCTAAACTGCAGTACGTTTTAAAAACTTGACATTGTTCATAAAATACCTTTAAAATATTGTCATCTTACATTTTCTGTGCTGACAGCAGGCTGATCCTAGGTCAAACTTATCCTGAACGCACAGATCAGTTCAGAACTGATCAGCTCGGAACCCGGAAACAGCTTAGGTACTTTCCTCATTCTACAGCAGTCACTTAGCTTAACAGGGAACTAACAGATTTTGTGTGAGACCTGGATTTTATGGAAGATTAATGTTAGATTAATCGGTTTTAGCAATTCTGGAAGTTTTCGTATTTTTGGTATTTTGTGGTGAAAGCTGGTTTTTATGGTGAAAGCTGGTCGGTAGTGAAAACCAGTCGCAGTGCGTATTTGTATCGCGGGAAGTAAATACGCCGTCGTTTTGCGTTGAGTAACCAGTCATTGGCAAAGTCTGCCAGCAGCAACGCTTACGTGGATTTCAGCAGAGAGCGCTAAGGAACTTCAAAACGGCGACGTTTTGTGAGGTATCTGCTGGGAGATATCTGTTGGCAACAAGTTCCTGTAGTGGGCATAAAACGCTGTCGTTTGGATTAGTGAGGGCGACGTCGTTTTGGTTAGTGCTAGGGAACCAGTCGTTGCATTTGTGTAGTTCAACAGATTTGCTGACGTGGTTAAGCGACGCCGTTTAGATTAGTTGAAACGCTGCGTTTTGATGTCGCGTCTGGTACCAGCTGCAAAGATATGTTGCGTTGAGTGAGGAATCCAGTCGCTGGTTTTGGGTGACCAACTGATGGCAGATACGATGACGTAAGCTGTGCGACGTCGTTTTGTTAAGTCGATGCGACACCGTTTTGCTAGCATTGTTTAAGAGATTCAGCAGCTGGTTTGCTTTGCATCTGCTAGTTGTATTTTCAGTCAGCAATTGAGATGTGTATATATATATAGGAAGACTTGGTCTTCGATTGATTTATTGGATTCCCATACTTAGTAAATTTTCTCCCGATTGTCGATCTCTGTTCTTCGAACCCTAGTACTGTTCACCGTGAGTTTCTCCGGTGAATTCCCATCGTTTCCGGCCACCGTTTGGTATGTTCGAGGTAGCTTTGGACTCCTATCGAGAAGCTCTTCCATTTTATACCACTTTTGGAGGCTGTAGTTGACTAGTTGAGGAACGCGAAGTTGCTGCCCGTTCGTATTTTGAGTAGCTCAGGTAGAACTTCATTTCCTTGGTGATGAGATCTTGTTCCTATCATAGAATTAAGCTTCCTGTTAGTTGTATTGGTATAAATTGCGTTGGTTGAGCGTAGCTCCCAGCCGTGAGCTTCTGCTAGTATCCCTGAGAATTATGCTTCGTTGTTTAGCAGGTTTTCAACCAGATTTCTCGGGATCCCTTTGTGGAAATTGTTGCGCAGTATTGAGGTACGGATTTGAGCTTGATGTAGCTTGGAATTGGCATGAGATTTAATGTGAGATTGTTGGGATTGTTTCGGTGAATATGAATGCTGTGTTGGTAGCTGTTGCATTGTGTTATGCTAGCTGCTCTCGATTGTTTGCATACACGCATTTATTCACTTTCATTTCAGATCCATTGTATTGTATCTCGGCCGTTTGTGCCTTGTGTATTGTGCTGTTGTTTTCTTACCAGGATGCGAGGGCGAGCGGCGATACC